>SNQJ01S0046011.1:169355-196541 GCA_010110895.2 Picea sitchensis
GCTTGATGTACAACCATATACCAGGGTCCCATGGATAAGTGTGGACCATAGTGCTGAAGTAGACTAGAGAACCAAGGTCCCATTAAGAAATGGTAACCACCATGCTGATGTAGTCCAACCGCCATTGTAAACTAGGCTCCCATGTCTAATTTCTCATGTGAATCTCACATGGAAGATATCGGCACCCAATAACAAACTGAAAATGATGCTCTCAATACTGACACCTATCATGTCGATCCAAATAATAATATCCATCCACATAGTGAGAGATGATCAAAGATGAATCTGGAAGGAACAATACCATTGTAGAATATGCATGTTGGACGCTGGTAACTAGCTCCTGATGTGGGACATTGATGTTCTCTACAGAAGGTGGAGTAGAGTCATCAAATAAAATATGAAAGTGGTTGTCATCCCAGAAATAACAACTATCTATATACCAATCATCACAATCGGCCTCAAAATCACACCAAACATATATTTCTTGATTATATTCATCCCTAATGTCCGCCATAAGAAATCTCTCATGCATGTTATCCAATGAATCTTGAATACTACGAAAATTATCATTGAGGCCATCTGCAAGGTCATGCAATCTAGCATCCAATGTGTCATACAATTGAGATTCGAATACTTCAAGAATTTCTTTGAGGGTTTGAGAGGAAATAGTCATCTGAACACCCTATGAACTCTTCGATCCCGTAGCCATTACGAAAAAACCCAAAAATAGAACAATAACTTACGGCAGAAAATCACGGCTTTTTCTGGAAAACCCCTAAAAAACTGTTGAATTTAAAATGCTCATAACTTCACTTCCTGGACTTCGTTTCGGATGATTTATTTTTAGAAGTTGGGTGAAATTGTGAGAGGAACTTAGATCTGTAATTTGTTTGGGCAAATTCGGCCTCCAGCTGCTACATAAATAAAAAAAAATCAGATTTTAAAACTTGCAAAAATTGCAGATTTTAAAACTTCAATATCTTGACTTCCCGGACTCCGTTTCAGACGATTTTTTTTTTCAACTTGGGTGTTTTTATGAGAGGAAATCAGATATACAACTTGATTATTCAAATTTTGCATATAAATATACCGAAAATTTCTAGAATGTTTCAGCCCTCTTTTTTCTTCTTCGAAAAAAAAAACTGCAAAAATAAAAAATATTTTCCCACAATGTTTGCCAAGGAAAATGCTCTGATACCACTTGTTAAGAACCAAATATTGAATACAAAAGTACCAAAATAGATATACAATAACAATATGAAAAATCTTCTTTATTACCATCAAACCCTTGAGGTAGGGAAACACCATACCATGGATCCTATTATGGAAGGGATCCTCTCCTATTCACTTGCCTCTTCGAGGAGGCATCCTCCTATTGAGCTACAACTCACAATACAATACTTCTCTTCATGCCCCATTACATTGCTTGAACCCATTTATATAGTGTTACTGTCACTTAAGAACATTCTAGATGAGGAATCTTCTAGAAGTAAAACCATCTAAGAAGTCCTCTTACCTTTATTATATCTAATTGCTCATTTATTATATCTAACTACTATAGTGAGCCTTATTTAATAATATAGTGGACCTAGTCCACCTTACATTGAATGGTCTCCAATATTATCACTATGGGCCCTCTGGGCCCCCCCATTACATCTCTAGTTACCTTACATTCCATCCCTCTTATGAAAGCATTGTCCTCAACGCTTGATGTATAACCATATATCAGGGTCCCATGGATAAGTGTGGACGATAGTGCCGAAGTAGACTAGAGAACCAGGGTCCCAAATAGAAATGGAAGCCACCATACTGAAGTAGTCCAATTGTCATTGTAAACTAGGGTCTCATGTCCAAGTGTTCATGTGAACTCCACATCGAAGATATCGACACCCAATAAACAATTGAAAATGATGCTCTCAATACTAAGACCTATCATGTGGATCCAAATAAGAATATCCATCCACATAGTGGGAAATGATCAAAGATGAATCTGGAAGGAACAATACCATTGTAGAATATGCAGGTTGGATGTTGGTAAGTAGCTCCTGATGTGGGACATTGATGTTCTCTACAGAAGGTGCAGTAGAGTCATCAAATAAAATATGGAAGTGGTTGTCATACCAGAAATGACAACTATCCATATATCAATCATCGCAATCGGCCTCAAAATCATACCAAGTATATATTTATTGATTATATTCATCCCTGAGGTCTGCCATAAGAAATATCTCCTGCATGTTATCTAATAAATCTTGAATACTATGAAAACTATCATTGAGGCCATCTCCAAAGGCATACAATTTGTCATTCAATGTGTCATACAATTGAGATTTGAATGCTTCAAGAATTTCTTTGAGGGTTTGAGATGAAATAGTCATCTGAGAACTCTATGAACTCTTCAGTCCCACATCCGTCATGAAAAAACCCAAAAAATAGAACAATAAGTTACGACAGAAAATCGTGGCTTTTTTCTAGAAAAAACCCTAAAAAAATGTTGAATTTAAAATGCTCATAACTTCACTTCCCGGACTCCGTTTCGACTGATTTTTTTTTGAAATTGGGTGAAATTGTGAGAGGAAATCAAATATATAATCTGTTTGGGAAAATTCGGCCTCCATATACTACAGAAATAATAAAAAAAAATTGCGCTGTCGTCCGCAGAAAAAAAAAAAAAAACACCCTGAAAATTTGCAGATTTTAAAACTTCAATATCTTGACTTCCCGGACTCCGTTTCAGGCGATTTTTTTTTTCAACTTGGTTTTTTTCTGAGAGAAACTCAAATATACAACTTGTTTCTGCAAATTTTTCATATAAATATACCTAAAATTTTTGGAATGTCGCGGCCCTCTTTTTTATTCTCCGAAAAAAAAAATCTGCAAAAATAAAAAATATTTGCCCACAAGGTTTGCCAAGGAAAGTTCTCTGATACCAATTGTTAAGAACTCAATACATTTAAAAATATAATCACCACAAATACTAAATACACAATAGATTCACAAAGAAAGATAGAAGAAACCACACTTTATTATTATCAAACCCTTGAGGTAGGGAAACACCATATAATGGATCCTATTATGGAAGGGATCCTCTCATGTTCACTTGCCTCTTCGAGGGGGATTCCTCCTAATGAGCTTCAGATCCAAACACAATATTTCTCTTCATATCCCATTACATTGCTTGAACTCCTTTATATAGTGCTACCATTACCTTAGAACATTCTAGAGGAGGAATCTTCTCGAAGTAGAACCTTCTAAGAAGTCATCTTACATTTATTATATCTAACTACCCATTTATTATATCTAACTACCATAAAGGGCCTTATTTAATAATATAGTAGACCAAGTCCACCTTACATTGAATGGCCTCCACTATTATCACTATGGGCCCTCTGAGCCCCCCCACTACCTCTCTAGCTACCTTACAAGGAATTTATGGATTCGTCCTTATTATAATGGATGCTTAGGTGAAGTGACCAAGAGGTTCACTCCATTGAACTCATCAAACTTGTACACATATTATCATTAAACCCTCTTGGTGTAGCACCCTACTTGAGTTGTGTATAATTACACCACAACTCTCACTTGTAAAATATCATGTTGTGATCTATCTTGATCATTTTGTAGCCTACATGAATCATTCTCTTTAATAAAGTGATTTTTTTTCTTAAGGACAAATATATCTTTGGCATTCTCTATTGTTCATGGGTTAATTTCTCCCTTATGCTAGGTCATTGTCTGCCTAGAGCACTTACTGTTCAATACTGCACATTTTTTTAGTGTTTCTTTTCTCCTTGTTTATTGTACAATCTTGGGTTTTTTGGTTGGTTCCATTTGATCCCATATCCCTCTTATGAATATCAACATTATCAATTAGTTCATTATGGAGATCTTGTAGAGTTTGATGCTTGAGGAGTCTTTGAGGATTATTGTGACAAGGTTTTGGAGGGTAATTAAGTAATTCAGCTTAGGCAGCGGATGTTTCCTCTACATATTGTAGAGGTTTTATGACTATAAATCTTGGCACAATTATCTCTTATTTTTTCACTTAATTTTCATAGATAATGGTGCATGCTCATAAGATATTAGATAGTTAATGATCAAAGGGTTGTGTTCAATTTATTTTTTAACATGCATACAAGCCAATGGGATATTGGGAGTTCATAATCCATAATAATGACAAAACAATTTCATTCCATCTACATCATTAGGGATATAGATATTGCCAAATCCCAACATATGGTTGTTTTTTACTTTTTACTCTTCTACTTTATCAATTATCCATCCTGGTTCTACCTTACTGTCATAGATTGACCCAGGTTCAGATTTAACAACTTCCAACAAAATCCCTTTAAAACTATCGGCCCCTCTGGTAAACCAAAAGGAAATGCAGCACACAGAGTGTACTGCGCAGTTTCACCCGAGATAGCTCTATGGGTGGTTGCAATACTCAGGTGTTTGCAACCTAGGAATGAGTGGAGATATGTGGTTGTATCTTCTAATATTTACTTATTCAGTCTACATCTAATTATAACAGTTATTCCATTCATGCATGTGACATATCAGATTTAACTGGTTACTGCATTCATTTATATAAAATTCAAAACTTTAACAATAATAGAGACACATACATTCAATCACATAACACAGGTGTTACCATGGTTCACCCCCTCCTGTGCTAAATCCACAAAGATCTGGCTCTCAAGCTCTTTATTATGGTTCAGTAATATGTCACGTCGTGTGTGTTTAAACTTTACAATCTTGGATCTTACACTCTCAATCGGCTCCTCAATCCCTGGAAGGATGACTAGATCGCACTAGGATCCTCATCCTGCGATCTAACCCTAGGGATTGAGTTGCTCACTGCTTATCTAGCTCGCCAGCTTACTGAATAGTATAGTTCTTACAACTCTCTGCCATCCCTCATCCTCTTTTCCTCTTCTATCTTTTCTACCACACTCTCCTTCTCCTTCTTATCCTCTAAGTACTACTTATTTTTATCCTTGGCTCATCATCCATTACAATACATTGCAAAAAATCTAACCCTATCATTGTTAGGTCTTCCTTGCATGCTTCCCTCGCATGTGTTGGTTTTCCTTCCAGATGTCCTTTCTTCCTTTCATGCTTCTCTTCCCAAAAATAACCTTTTTTCCTTGAATGGGTCTATGTCCAGTAGACCCCCAACATTGACATGTGGCTTGTCCTGAGCCACCTAAGCTTTGTGTGCTTCTTCAACAGCTCATGCGAGAGTATGGAACTTGTCTTTGAGTTCCCTTGCTTGTGTTTGAGCGTGCGTGGTATTTTATTTGAGTGCATCCAATACTTGCATTGTAATCTCCTCGTTGATAATCTCTGTGCACTCTGCCTGAGTTTGTGCCATGTTCTTCTTTTCCTCCTCTGCTTGTGTAATGACTTCTGCTGCTAGCTCTTGGAGAGGTTCCATTTGATCTTGTCGATCCTTCTTCTGTGTCTAAGAGACTATGAGCTCTGCTTGCAACTTCTTCATATCTTATACTCCTTTGAGATGCTCAGTGATCTTCATTGTCTTTTGCCTTTTCTTGAGCTCCTAGATAGTTGCACTTATCTTTTCCTCTTCCTATTCCCACTATTGGACATGTTGATCCTCCTCCAACTTTGTCCATAGTTGTGCTTCCCTATCGAACAAGTCGACAACTGCGTTGAATTGTCATTCCATTTCCTCCATCTGCCCTGATACTTCATGCTTCCTTTTTTCCTTCACCTTCAGGGGAGTGGTATGGATGAGTTGTTCCTGGAGGTTCTCGATCTCCTCCCTGTATTGATCGATTATTTTCACAATCTGATCAATTTTCTGCGTGTGGGCTCTACTATTTGTGCGCTTCTTGGGATTCTATCATAGGCTACAACCAATCCCTACTCGAGCCTATCTGTGCGATCTTTCTCATCTTGGGCCTCGATGTTGACTTGCTCGAGAACCAACTCCAACTTTTATCTGTTGTCCTTTATAAGTTGTAACTTTGTTGATTCTATGCGTGCATGCAACTAAACGTCTTGTGCAACACTTACTTGCAATTTATATAGTTCCTTGGTTGGTATCTACCCCATTACCAATTGTATTTGTGCTAGATATTTCAAGGGTGTTTGGCATACAATCTCATCCATGTGAAACATTCTAGGTTTAACGTGAAAACTCGAGCTCGTCTATGTTATTTTCTGGATCATATCCTGCTCGTTGGGAACAACCTTTGCTCCTACTTCTGATGTTGCGGGGACTAAGTCTATCCCTTTTCCTGCCCTATGTGTTTCTATAATATGCCCAAGGAGTTGCATCATGTTGGTCAACTTGTCTTGGATCCGGTCCCTTTGGTGTTGGGCATCTTCAAAGTCCTCAACATCTTGGTCATGGACTCTTTCAGCCACGAGGTCTGCATCATCCTTGGCGATTGTATATTCCAGTGGTGTTTTCTGAGCCTTGGACTTCTTGCGCACACCCCCAGTGTGTATGATTGACCTCTTGGTATGGCCTTGTTCCTGTTGGGTAGCACTTGATGTGGTCCCCTGTGCTATCTCAGCCTCTTTTTACTGTTCCTGCGGTGCCTGGGTGGTGTCCTTTTTCCCCACTTGGGAACCTTTCTTTGGCACACCCCCTTTCTTTTGTTGTGTTGGATTATGGCCTGGCTTTGAATTCTTGGGCATAATTTTCTCTCTGACATGTGTTTGTTCTTACCATGCATCATTCTCCTTATTCATGGGCATTTCTTGAATCAGGACTGGAACTCTCCAGTCATATTGTCAATCCTTGATGTCCATTTCTACGTCCTCTTCCTTGATGCAATATCGCAATTGTAGCCATTCCTTATCGAGATCCTTTCGTTCTTCGATTCATACATTATGGGTGGTCACTTTGAAGTTGGAGATGTCCTGATATTGTGAGACCACTTCTGGCGTAATCTGCCAAGTGTTGGAAATTCTTTCCTGTAGGTTGTTGTAATAACTTGCGAACATGCTTGCATTTTCACTTTTGGTTTTGGGGTCTGAAGTTCTCCCTAATGATATGTATCATGTTGCATGGAAACAAGTGGTTCGCTCACAAAAGTATGTATACTTAGGCTCCCCCCATCCAACCAAGGCGATCAGGATGAGTAGCCAAGAGTAGTGTAACTCTGTCCCCAGGTCCTGTGCGTCTTTGCAGTCCTTAAGGAACATATTTAACAAGTACAGGGCCCAACTAAGAACAATGCCCTCGACACACTGTGTTGTAGCTACGACGACCCCGACAAGAATTCCTCCTTACGACACTTCCTGAGCAACTTGTACGCCATGCGTTTGTTGGCTAGCCTTGTTGCTACGTAACTAATGCACTTGATGATGATTATGCGACCCTCTTTCTGTGCCATACGTCTTCTTCATCTCCTCTACCAGTGCCTTCTCCTTTGTCTTGTCATCATGGAACTGTGTGGGACTCTCCCCCCAAGATGGAATCCCTGTAATAAATGAAATGAGATCTACATCTATCGAGACATGCTCTTCTACCCATAGATATCCTCCATGGGTAACTGCCATCAGTTGCTTGAAATAGTTATTTATGGTGCCACCCCTTCCAAAATGTGGGATATCCAACAGGTTTAGAATCCCGGTGTTGGCCAGTCCGGCTGCCCACTATTTTGGTTGGAAAATTGGATCACGAAGGGTTCTATACCCACGCTATCCAGGTTCACTTGCTTTGAAAACTTAGGAAACTTCTCCATGTCAGTCATAGTGTGGTCTGAGTACTGGAGTTTTTCCACGCATCCTAACAGGTTAGCCATGATACACACCCCTTCCTGAATGTGTGGTGAGACTATGGTTATTGCATCCTGCCTGCATGGTGATCTTGCTACGGGTTGCTTTCCCTTCCACTATGGTGGTTGACTTGAGATTCCAGCCTCCATTGGTCTCTCCTCTATATATGCCTCTGGTTGGACGCTGACATCTTCTACTATACCCTCATGTTGCTGCTACGGCGCAACTATGTGTGACCATTCTAGTGCGGTCGTTTCTGCCTAGTTTGGGACCGTCCCATTAACCCTCAGGGATTCTTCAGGGTTTTTAGAGCAAAGGATTGCCTATGTCCTTAGCCTGCTGGTTTTTTCCCACTTCCAGCATATCAATGTCCATGCCCACTGTTGTTGTTTGTTAGGTTTCCTCCACCATTGGTGTGGGGATCCCTGGTTCTATATTGGGTGAAGAGATTTCATCCAAGTTGACAAATTCGGTAGTTCATCCTAGTTCATGTTCAATTTCATCTAGTTGGCATGGTGCTCTAAGGTTGCTTCAAGGTCGTCTGTAGGCATGGCTCGATGCACCTAGCTTGGGTGGTGCAGTGGTGGTTGAAATGGTTTCCATCAAGCTAATTCATTATGTAACTCCTGTAAACTCGCTCTCTGCTCCGTATACTCTATCGCTTTGTGCTTTCTCAATTTCACAATAAACCTTCTGATACCTGTGTGCTTTCCTTATATAGAAATCGTGTGAAACTTCTCAGAGAAGTTACATGAGCTATGGTTTAAATGAATTAGCACTTCTCACTTACCTGCCATTGAATTCCATTGACATCGTCAGTTGGCGCAATTAATGCAATGTCCCATCAATCATTCTTGTCATTCAATTTTGATAGACACCACCAATTGGCGCCCATTTTTTGTAACCTCCTTTTTCTGACCGTTGGTCCTTTTTCCGATGCACTAACTGTTCCAAGTGCGCGCTATGGTGCTTCGTTGGTGCACGTTCACCTTTTCTTTTTTTCACGCTACCTCTCCTTTAGGTGTGTGTTGTCTTCTTCTTTTTAGAACTGTAACCTCTCTGTTGTTGCCCGCAGTCCTTTTTTGTCTAGTGCATATTTTTTTTTAAGTGCTAGGAGGTCGACAGTACCTATATAGCTTCAGTCGAATTCCATTGATACTTCCTATGAGTTTTGTTCCTCCCAAATCCTTCAACTGTACAACTCCCCCCTCTGTGACAGTCTTTACTTCATATCGCCCCAACCAATGCATTCTGAGTTTTCCTAGGTGTTGCAAATATTTACTGTCGTACACCAAGACTAGGTCTCCCTCCTTAAAATTTTTCCTCTTCATATGTCTATCATGCCAAGATTTTTCCCTTTCTTTGTGTACCTCTTGGTGAAACCCTGCTAAAATCCTATCTTCTTCCATGATCATCAGTTGTCTTATCCTTTCTTATATTGTGCCTTGCTCTGTCATGTTTGTAATTGTTGCTACACGTAGACTAGGTACCAAAAATTCTAATGGCACCATTACTTCTTCTCCATACACTGGATGGTGTATGCCTTGTCAATTTTTTACATGTGGTCATGTATGCCACAGTACTGCTGGTATATTCAAATCCCAATCATCCCTATTGACATTGCAAATCATTGTTAATGCATTCTCTAGGATCTTATTAAAAGATTCCACTGTTCCATTTGCTTCATTATGATATGTTGTACTCTTTTGATGATGAACTTTGAACTCCTCAGTCATAGCCTTAATAGTGTTGTTAATGAAGTGAGTTCCTTGGTCACTCATCAAAATCCTTGGGCATCCAAATCTAGTGATCACTTTCTCAAACAAGAAGAGTGTTGTTGTCTCTGCGCTGCAATCTTTTACTAGTGTTGCTTCTACTCATCATGTTAATTACTTTGTTGCAGTAATAATATAACTTTCTCCTATCCTTTTTGTTAGTGGGTTAATTGGTCCCACAAAGTCTATTTCCCATTTGTCTAACACTCGCAAGGTTACTTGTGGTCTCAGGGGCATCTCATCTTGTTTATTTGGTTTACCAATCCTCTGACATACATCACATCTCTAGAAGTAGTCCTTTGAGTCTCTGTGAACAGTCGGCCACCATAGTCCTGAGAACAATACCTTCTGCGCAGTAGCTTTTCCTGCATAATGTCCTCCTGTTATTCCCTCATGGGATTCTACTAAGATCCTAGTTATTTCATGTTCTAGTACACATCTTCTCAAGATGTTGTTTGCACCCATCTTGTATAAGTTTTCTGCAATCAATTGATAGTCTGCAACTCTGACTACCAGATTTTTATTTTGCGTAGTGTTGAATTCTTGTGGCACAGTCCCTGTACTCAAGTATTGAATGATGTCTTCAAAGTATTCATCAGCTACTTAGAATGAAAAATAATTGTGCATCAAGAAATTTGTCCTCTAGATTTGTAGGTTACTCTCCATTGGTGATCCCGGATAGGTGATCAGGTCATGCATTCAACTTCCCTGGTTTGACTATCACTTCAAATTCAAATTCTTGGAACAACAATAACCATCGACAAATTCTCCCCCCCCCAACAGTGGATTTTTGACGAGGTATTTGAGAGTTGAATGGTCTGTAAACATCTTGAAATTTTTTCCCAATAAGTAGTGTCTGAACTTCTGAAGCGCATAGACAATATCTAAGCCTTGTCTCTCTGTGGTATTTTAATTATGCTCCGAGTCTGACAATTTTCTACTAGCAAATTCTATAGGATGGTCCAATTGCTCTTCTCCTGGCCACGCCAAAATAGCTCCAAGTGTTATGGCTGATGCATCTACATGCACAGGGAATGTCCTTTCCCAATCTGGGAATACCAGTATTGGTGCAGTTACCATCTTCTCTTTTAGAGTGTCCAATCCTTGCTGACAATCCTCATTCCATTGAAACTTGTTGTCTTTTCTCAACAATTTCTCCATTGGCGAAGTGATCTGCGCATACCCTTTTATGAATTTCCGGTATTATCTTGTTTGTCGCAATGTTTCTCTTAATTCACGTATTGATTTTGGTGGTGGTAGATTAACAATTATTGCAATCTTGGCAAGATCCACTAGCAAGCCTTGTTTGCATACTATATGGCCCAATAGTATCCCAAAGGGTGTTCCGAATATGCACTTATTGATGTTTAACGATATATGACACTACTTTCATCTTTCTAACATCAACCTTAACACCTCTACATGGTCTTTCAACAGACTGTAGATTGTCCAATCATCTAGATATACCTCTAGAAACTAGTGGATGAATTCTTTGAATGTAGCTATGACTATTATGGAAAATATTGTTGGTGCATTCTTCGGTCCAAAAGGCATGACTGTGTACTGGTAGGACCCCCATTCTGTGGCAAAAGTGGTCTTGTATCTATCTTCCAGGGCTATCTTGATCTGATGGTATCCTGAGAATCCGTCAGTGAATGAGTAAGCTTCCTGTCCTCCTATGTTCTCCAACACCTCATCTGTGAAAGGAGTAGGGAAAGGGTCATGTAGGAAAGAATCATTTAATTTCCTCATGTCTACATATATCCTTATCCCTCCTTGCTTATTCTCTTGAACTACCATAGGACTTACCCATTCAGATTCCTCTACTGGTTCTATGATTCCATCCTCCAACATCCTATTAATTTCCGCTTTCACTTTTTTCTTATTTATTGGGTTTAATCTATAGGGCCTCCGTCTGATCGGTCTTGCCTCAGATATGAGAGGTATATTCATTCCCCCTAGATCTCTTTCTATGCCTTTCATTTCTGTGAATGTTTTTGGGAACAAGTTGTTGTACTCGTGCAGTAACTCTGTTATGCTTTCCACAGTTTTCTCATCCCAGTAGTTTCCAATGTTGGCCATTTTGGTATTCTCAACTGTACCAATGTTGACTTTCTTAACCTTGATCTACACAAAAAATAGTTATGATTCCATAGGTGGACCTTCCACCTCTCGTTCACCTTCAATTTCCTCTATCTGAATGTTTTGTGGGTCATCTTCATTTAATGTTTCTTCCTGCACATGGTAGCATGACAGTAGTTATTTTACTGTCTGCCTATTTTGTTGTTTCTCTACTTTCATGAATTCAACTTTCGGTTCTTTAATAAATATCACCCCTCTGATTTGTTTAAGTTTTGAGTCTATGTTTGGGTTCTCATGTTCAAATGAGAAAGTGACTGTAAAATTATGTTGTAATATTGTCCAATTTGTTGTTCCTCTGTGTAGTTCCTGGTCTATATACCAGTTTGCTGGAATCCCTTCTAATGTGTCAAAAAAATGATGAGGCCATTCCTCTAGTGGTGTCATCCTCCATAGTGTTCTACACTTCCCCAAGTGTTATTTTGGTTCCCCTTGTCTGTCATATTTCTGAAGTTGGTTGGTTCCCTATTCTGTGCCAAATCTGATGCGCAGTAACCGTTTACATTGGTACCAGTCCTTGATTGCCTCTTTGTGCACACCCCACCATCTTGCAGGTGTTTCCTTGAGTGTTATATCCAGTGCTAAGAGCCTTTGACTTTATAACACTTCAACTTTGTATCGTGTTAATAATGATTCTAATTCATTTACCCCATGGAAGCTGGGAGGTTCCCTTATCTCCATACCTACCCATCTTACTGTGTGGTCTATTCTTGTGCATCTTCTTGTGGAGACTTCGTGTAACCTCTGTTGTCAGTTCTCTAAGACTATATCTAAGTCTGACGCACATGACGTGATACTTCTCCAACTGAGTACCCCATCTGCAGTTGGGTTGACATAATATTCTTCTCACAGAGTTCTTTTGTACAACTGGTTAATTTCCTCCAGTCTAAAAAATTGGGTTCTATAAACCTTTCCCCTTCTGATGGATCCAATGGCACAATAACTCTGTATTTTGCTGACTCAAATGTCATCTTCCTCGTCTTTAATTTGATTGTGTCCTGATTTTCAAACGCCCAATCCAAGCCAAGCAATGTTGGATAAGGTGTTGTGCCATCCACTATCTCTATCACTTTGAAATCGGCTTTAGTGCACACTCCATCCAGATCTACTGTCACCCCCTTTATTCTTCCAATTGGTATAACTTTGTGTTGATTTGTTAGTTTCAGTTGAACAGGTGAATACCCTAATGTGGGTTCTCACATACATTGTCATGTCTTCTTGGGTAACACATTCACTTTGGATCCTAAATCTAGTATAATATCTCCCATGTTGAAATCTCCAATGTTGGCATCTAGTCAGAATTCTCTGCTTGTTCTTCTCCTTGTATGCAGATGATTAATTGTTTTCTGTTCTAGATTTCCTTCTAAATCTGTGCTACATATTTCTAGCATATTTTGTAGTACTTTAACAGATGATGGATCATTTCGTAGTTTAACACAGGATTGCAAAAAACCCTTAATCGTACTTACTTTTCTGAGGGGTTGTACTTATTTGGTGTGATCTAGCGATGGAGGCATCTCATATGATGGTACTCCCTTAGTATGTTGCGCATTTCATGTCGATGTCATGCATGGCTTCAGGAATTCATGCCTGGCCTTCTTGAATATCTCCTTTTCGTTCTGCGCATCAAACTGCTTCTTCAATTCAACACTCTTCTTCACCCATTGGTGTTGTGATGGATCTTGTCTTACTGCGTTGTTTCTTGTCGTAGCTCCTCCCCGCGTAACTATGTTGTTATTTCTTCCATCTTCTCTTGCTTCCGCTGAAATCCATTGAACATTCTGATTGTTTTCATTTCTCTTTTCCTGGATCTTCCCCAATAGTGTAGGACATTCTTCTGTGTCATGATCTGATGCATGACAATACATACATGTTGCAGGTGGAAGTAGACATTCTCTTGCATAGTGTCCTAGTTGTTGACAGTTGTATCATACCACTGTTCCTCTGCCTCTTCCAAAGCCTCCTCTTCCTCTTCCTCCACCTCTATAGCCAACTCGATCTCCTCATGGTGCATTTTATTGGGGCTCTTGTTTATACTGTGCGGGATTATAGTGTGGTTGTGCAGTATTGTACTACGGTTGCACATTATTTTATTGTTGTTGTGCAGTGTTATACTATTGATGTGCAGTGTTATACGAGGCTAGTACTTGGTTAAATTATGGTGCAGCTTGCCCGATCATCCTTTCTTCCTGCACCCTGTAAGCATCTGATGTTCTTTCCCTCATCAATTCCATGGTTCTGCAATCTTTGTCATCATGGCCTACTGACTTGCAAAAGTTGCAATATGAACTATTAGGTATTGTCTGGTATTTCTAGATCATTGGGAAGTGATATAGATCATGACCCTGTTTCTTATATATTTCACACCATAGTCCTCCTGTTGGCAATGGTTTTGACATTCCTGATTCCATGTATTGCGTGAATGTTGGGAATTCATTCTTATGGTGTCCTTATGTCCTACATGTGGTACACCAAACGACTTCTCTTTTGTCCTTACCTTTGTTTTGGTTTAGCTAGAATGTCAAGTTCTTCAGATCCTCCTTCATCTCCTCTATGGTTGGATGTATCTTCTAATATTGTTTCTCTTCCAGTTGTAGGGATGTCTGTAGAGCCTCTTCCTAGGTTTGAAACTTATGTTGTCGCAAAGGGTATTTCAAGTGTGGTAGCAATGAATTGACAAACAGATACCTATGTTGCATATCTGTTATGACATACTTTAGATTTCCCTTCAATCATTTGAATCTCTGTTCAATTTCCCATATAGATTCTCTTGGTTTCTATCTAATCTCTATCATCTCATTCATATATTGATCCTCTGAACTAGGCTTCTCGAATTCATTTATCAATAGCTTTTTGATATCTTCAATCGTTTTGGTTGTCCCTGACGTACTATTTGATGTTAAAATCATATACCAATCCAGTGCGCGATCTCTTAGCGTGATAGCTAACTTTGCAAGTTTAGTTTCCTCATCTATGATTTATTTTGCTTCCCAGATATTTTCACAAATAAACAAGTGCTTCTCAAGGTCTTCTGATGCCTCTCCTTTGAATTATGGTAACCTGATGGTGGGATCAAGTCCTGCCATCCTGAATGTTGAACTACTATCTCTGCACGGTGTAGATACTTGACTAATGCTTTCTGAACTAGCTTCCCCAGTTGTTGTTCCTTTTGTATATGTACTTCCTTCTATCTTCCTTCTCCCAAAATTTGGTTGTCTAAATGGCGATGTTCTTCTTGGTGTATTAGTTGCAAATGGGTTTATGGGTTCCACACTGACACTGATATGGATAGGAGTGTTGCCTTCTATTCTCGCTCTTGGACCTCTCATCTTCCTCTCATATGTCGTGCGCGGTATTTCCTCAATCTGTTCCACAGCCCATATATCCTCTACCTCTTCTTCATCACTTGTCAATCCCTCCCTCGCGACTACGGCTCTCTTCTTGGTGTTCATCTTATATTGGTAGGGTACTCCATTGCGCATTCTTCCAGTTGTTTCCATGATCTTCTTGATCTGGTCTTCATCCATCATAATTGGTTCCAAGGCCTCCTCCTTCTTACCTTTATCCATTTCTCCCTTCATTTCTCCTTCTCCTATCAGTGCTTCCCCCCTTCCCCCATGCATGCAGAGAATTTTAGTTGTCTGAGACCATTGTCATTACACCTTTTTTATATAGTAATATATTAATAGAAGTATATAATGATCTAATATACCTACCTCGAGGTCCCTTCAAGAACTCTTGCTCTGCTGCACTATAAGAATTTGTTATATCTACTGCAAATTCTGTGATAAATCCTGCAACAATGTTGTCTAACCAGAAATCTACTGCATGCGTAAATTTATTATCAACATGTTGTAACTGCATGATCTCTATAGGATTCCACTTTAGCTGTCTGATCTGATTTGTAGGATGGTTGTCTTTCAACCTTTTTATCCACTACTGCAACACATGCAGGAAATCATAGAAAATACTTCATGCAAGTCGTTGAATACGTACTTGTCCAAATATTTGCACGGTGTCAACTTCAAGTTTCTATTATCTTTTTGTGCAAAATCCAACTCCTTTGTTTTCAACCAGCTCTCTATATCTTCCTTTGTTGGATTCCACAGTCTCAACATCCCCTTTTATAGTCTCATTCTCTCAATGTCTTGTCATCCAACCTGGAATTCTTTTGACGCGTCTTCTGCAAATCTCATTTACTCAATCCCCTCATGTTCCAACCAACTGACAACGGAACCATTTGTTGGATTTTTACTCTTCTACTTTATCAATTATCCATCCTGGTTCTACCTTACTATCATATATTGACCTAGGTTCGGATTTAACAGCTTCCAACAAAATCCCTTTAAAACTATTGGCCCCTCTAGTAAACAAAAGGCAGCATAGCACACAGAGTGTACTATGCAGTCTCACTCAAGATAGTTCTATGGGTGGATGCAATACTTATGTGTTTGCAACCTGGGAATGAGTGGAGATCTGTGGTTGTATCTTGTAATCTTTATTTATTCACTCTACATCTGATTATAGTAGTTATTCCATTCATGCATGTGACATATCATATCTAACTGGTTACTTCATTCATTTATCTAACATTCAACACTTTAACAATAATAAAGACACATAAATTCAATCACATAACACATTTTTTTTCGTGGTTCACCCCCTCCTGGGCTATGTCCACAAAGATATGGATGTCAAGCTCTTTATTATGGTTCAATAATATGCCATGCCACACATGTTTACAATCTTGGATCTTACACTCTCAATCGGCTCCTCAATCCCTGCGAGGATAACTAGATCTCACTAGGATCCTCAGCCTACAATCTAACCCTCGAGATCAAGTTTCTCACTGCTTATCTAGATCACCAACTTACTGAATAGTACAGTTCTTACAACTCTCTACCATCCCTCATCCTCTCTTCCTATACTCTCGTTTCTACTTATTTATATCATTGGCTCATCATCCTTCACAATACATTTCAAAAACCCTAACCCTAGCATCGTTAGGTCTTCCTTGTATGTGTGCCTCGCATGCTTCCCTTGCATGTGCTTATTTTCCTTTCATTTGTCCTTTCTTCCTTTCATGCTTATCTTCCAAAAAATAGCCTTTTCCCTTGAATGGGTCTGCGTCCAACAACTTCCAAAATTGAGTAAAGTCCCCACTGATTGTTGGGAAGGATGCGTGCCCCAATTTTCACATTAAAACAACAACATGAGAAGTTGATAAAATCCACACCTCATCTTCCATCATAATATATAGAAACAAACATCACTACGTTTCACCAAAACATAAAATTTTAAATCATTCTTCCATAGGAAATTATTAATTTTGACCTCTCACAAACAAAATATTTCTAAGAAACAAACTCCTAACTATTTGGACCACAAATTTACACAAAGGTCTAATACCCCTCACATTCCATAATGGTACTTTCATTTAGATTGAGTAGTGATAGAGAGAATATTACCATCAATTGCATTTTTACCCAAGCCATTAAGGTCATCAAATGAATTGAAATTGGATAGACCTTGGAGAACATAAGTAGTCATGAATGGTGTATATTTTTATTTTCTCTAGGCCTCTTCAAGAACGAAGGCCTCCTTGGAATTTTATAGGGAAGGGGGAGAGAAATCCCTTCCATCCACATTGTGAGGGGATATGCCTAATTGGGAAGGTCATGCAACCTTCTTAGCCATGGATTAGGTTGGTGGCTTGTTATTATCCAATGCAACCAAGGTTGAAGGTTGACTAGATTAAGTATTTTGGGCCATAGTGGATTTGTTAGGTTCTAAGTTCTTTTGAGAAACTTGGACCCAACCATGTTTAGAATTATTCTTAGCCTAAAGAGAAGTAGTAGCATCTTGAGGACATTGAGGAGCTTGATTAAGTTAGAATTGGATTGAGCCACCATCAAAGAGAAAATACTTAATCAATGGGATATAATTTGATTTTTTTCTAGGTTACAAAGCTCAAGGAAAACCCCCAAGTACTTCCCCTCATTTTGAGGATGGTACCCGGGGTAAACCCTAGAATATTCAGGGAACAAAACTGGTTAACAAAAAGGATCGAAGCCATTACAACAATATACTCAATATGAGATCAAGATGTCACTTACAGGAATTGAACTCGAGTGGGGAGGATAAAAATCATTCCTCCCAACCACTTGAACTAAACCCAATTGACAATGGGCTAGACTTTGATATATAAAACAAGTGTTACAAAGCTCATATACATTTGGAGTTTTCTAAACATATTTACATCCAACTTAATGAGCACAATATCTTGCAGGTCTTTCAACATATAAACTTTGAGAGATGGGATGGAGGAAATCTGACGCAGACCTATCGTCCCTCGGGCCGAGATCCACTCACAGGATCGTTCTTTATCTCCCTTGAGTCGAATCGGCTCTTTAGATTCCCTGCTGGATTCAAAATTATCGATCCACAGGTCCTTTCAGAAACTCCCCTGGGCGAACAACACTAGGCGTGAGCTCCACTTCACCATGTGACCACAACACTATGACCAAGGCCTAACCCAAAAGGTGCCTGTCACAACTCGCCACTTGTGAATTCGTGAGTCGAGGCTCCCGACTCTTCTTTTCCAATCTTGCGATACCCAAGATCACGAAATGGGTATAGCTCCCCTCTGTCAGCGCCCTCCACGTGTGACAACTGGCTAATCTTAACATTAGCTCCTCTCACTACTTGCCACTTCGCAAGTTGTGGCATCCGACCTTGGCACCTTCCTTTCACGAAACCCCGAGAAGCGATATTGAATTTTCTCCTCGCGTTCTCGCTACTCGCGACTTCGAGAATCGAAGGGTTGAACTCTCGTTCCCTTATCTCACGAATCCCCGAGACACGAGAGGTCAACGGGTGTTGACTCCTTTCACTAGGTAACACATGTCTGCCTATCTATCACATGGGACCACCTTGCGGTTCTACCACGTGTCCCTCATGCCCAACTTCGGCACTTCGCGACTTCGCTTCCCGAAGTGCTACCTCCTTGTATCCCGACACCCGAAGTTCCGAGATCCCGAACTCCTCGCTACTCCTTATCGCAACTCGCGGCTTCAGGATTTTCGGGACAAAAGTCTCGACTTCCTATCTGTCGATATGCCGAGATACTGAAATTCCGACACGTCGTCAACGCAGGTCCCACAATGGAACTTCCCGCCTTTTTGGAGCTTCGGACTTTGCAACTTCGTGAATCCTGATGCTAAGCTTTCGGTTCTTCAACCCACGAAACCCCCGAATGCACGATAGGCGCGATGAGACTCTGATCCAACAGTCCTCCCTTGACCTGGATCCTACGGTTGTCCTAGCTCCTCGCGCTTTCTCCACTCGTGACTTGGAGCACCCAATATTTGGGCTCTCACCTTGTGAACCTTCGAGTTCGCGAGATCCCTTGATCTCTGCCACCTGTCCTCCTCTGATGGACGGCTGCGATTCTCTTGCGACTTCGCCGCTCGCAAATCTTGATGCAAAGGTTTTAAACTTTCAACTCGTGAATCTACGAAATGAGATCACACAAGTGATCCAACGACCCTTGTTGGCTCAGATCCTAAGGCCCGATTTCTCGTGAGCTTTCACTTAGAAAAACACTCACCGTAATCCTTCTTTCTCCTCTGCAAGATCCGAGGCTCTCGAAACTTCGCGAATTCTCCATGGAGAATTCTGACCGTCAAATTCCTCCTTGACGATTCCTGTGAAATGAACAAAGTGTTCTTTCACAAAACTTATCCACCTGCAAAACAATGTCGATGTGCCTTCTTACAACACTTCAAGGCACTAGCCCTCTTGAGCTTCTCTTCGACAACTTTGAAGACTCTATCCCTTCTGAGATTTCTCCACAACTTGAGTCTTCAAGAAGACTCTTGTACGCACTCCTTGCGGCCACTCTTCAATACTTCCAAGTATTGAATTCCTAGACTCTGCGCACTCTCTTTGCAACAACAGTCCTTCAACAACTCCCTCAGGTTGTAAGCTCTGAGATTTCACTCGGCCTACACACACCTTGCATGGCTCCTGTTCTTAACTTGCACTTCTGTGAGAATGAGAACAATGTTATCCCTCCTGAGCTTTTAGAGACGAACTCTGATTTCTGTCAACGCACACCTTGCAGATAATTTCGCTGCACTCCTTGCAGGAAAACTCTTGCTCAGACAGAGAAACAATTGAAACTCATTCCTTACTCTCCCTCTCTTCAGATTTCAAACATTAAATATGAAATCATACATTCACACATCAAAGAAAATTCATAACAGAGAGTAACAAGCATATATCAATCAACATCTACAAACACAGAAAGCAATTGAACACCATGAGTCTAAACTAAAGATCTTTGTATTAATCCAGAACTTCTGTACATGGGTTTTTACTTTACACAGCTCTCTTCTTGTTCTTCTCTATGCTCTATTGATCATGCTGATAATGTTACAATGATACAAGTGAGGGTGTCTATATCTGTTTTCCCTTCAGCTCCTAAAACTATCTAATCTAAGAATTTAAAGCTACCTACTTACATTTACTAGCATAAATGCCTCTTAATCCTTCAGATGAGAGCGGGATGCTCAAGGTCTGATTACAATCTACAAATACGACCTTTCTTAATTGTCTCATTTAAGTTTGGCGTATCCAACTTCAAAACATTTCAAACAATTCATCATGTGCCAAAATGTGTTAGTGTTTGTCCCACGCTCGCTTGTTGTTGGCGATGCTCTTGCATCATACTCCCTCGCTTGAAAATTTTCATGGGCTCCTGTCCATGAGCTCTCGCATGGTCTATCCATGCTTCTGGATCTCTGCTTCATTCTCCCAGCTGGCATATTCAACTGGATGTCCCTTCCATTTGACTAAGTATTCAAAATATTCTTTCTTCTGGTCTTCTTGCTAACTCTTTTGTCCAGTATGCTTTCCATTTGTGGTTTTTCTGCAACTGGCATCTGTTTTGTCCACTGAACCTCTGGTTGTTCACTACCTTCTTCAACTTTGTATGGGTACAAATCTGAGATGTTGAATATCAGAGAAATTTCGATCCCATCGGGAAATTCAATCTCATAAGCATTTGCCCCAAATTTTCTTAGGATCTTGCATGGTCCAATTTTCTTCATTTTCAATTTATTATATGTCCCCCTCGAGAACCTTTCCTTTCTCAGATGTGCCAGAATCAAATCACCAACCTCAAATTGAATTTTTCTCCTGTGTTGATCTTCTCTGCGCTTATACTCTTGGCTCGAGTTCTGCAATCGCTCCTTCACCTGGCTGTGAAGTTCCTTCATTGCTTCTGCAAAATCTTCTGCACTAGCACTCCTAGTTGCATTCTGTTCTGAATCTCTCAATTCTGAAACTCCTCTTGGCTACATCCCATAAAAAATTTGGAATGGACTCTGCCCTGTTCTTCTGTTGATTGAATCATTGTAAGAAAATTCCGCCTGTGGCAGAATATTGTCCCACTGACTGTGGTGTTTCATCACCAAGATCCTCAGCAAGTCTCCCAAACTTCTATTCACAACTTCTGTCTGTCCATCCATCTGAGGATGATAAGCTGAAATGAACGACAAGTTTGTTCCCAGCTTTTTCCATAAGGTTCTCCAGAAGTGTCCCACGAACTTGGTGTCTCAATCCGAAACTATGCTCCTTGGTAAGCCGTGAAGTCGAATAACATCTTTGAAAAACATATTCGCAATGTGAGTTGCGTCACTGGTTTTCTGACACGGTATAAAATGTGCCATCTTAGAAAATCTATCTACCACTACAAAGATTGAGTCAAACCCTCTTTGTGTTCTTAGCAGCCCCAATATGAAGTCCATGTTGACTGCATCCCATGACCTCACAGGTATGGGTAATGGTTGATAAAAGCCTGCATTATGCCTCTTTCCTTTTAAATGCTGACAAATTTTTCATCTGTCCATGAATATTTTGACGTCTGCTCTCATTCCTGGCCAAAAATATGACTCATTTAACTTTGAGAACATCTTTTCATGACCGAAATGTCTGGCCAATCCTCCACTGTGTTTCTCCTTCAGCGAATTCTCCCTCATGGAGCATTTTGGAATACAAAGTTGATTACCCTTAAACAGTAATCCTTCCTGGATCATGTATTATGTCCACTAGATTTTGTCCCTGAGAATTGGATTCTTAGCTGCTTCATATGTCTCCTTAAAATCTAGATCATCTCTATACATGTCCCTGAGATCATCAAAACCCAGTGTTTTGACTCTGAACTCCTACAACAACAAACATTTCTTGCTCAAAGCATCAACAACTTTGTTAGCAGTTCCAGAAATATGCTTAATTACAAAAGTAAATTTATGCATGTATTCAACCCATTTAACATGTCTTTGATTCAACTTCTCCTGTTGAGTCACAAATTGCAAAGCATGATTGTCACTGTATAAGACAAACTCCTTAGGGATTAAGTAATGCCTCCATTTCTTCAATGCCTGAATAATAGCATAGAACTCCTTGTCATACGTGGAGTATTTCACTTTCACTTCATTCAACTTCTTGCTAAAGTATTCTATCGGTCTGTCTTCTTGGCTCAAGACTGCCCCTATTGCAAATCCACTTGCATCACATTTTACTTGAAATGTCTTTTTAAAATCCAGCAACACCAGAATTGGTTGTTCCATGATTTTCCTTTTTAGCAAATTAAAACTTTTCTCAACCTCTTCTGTCCAGTGAAAAGACTTGTGTCTCTTCTTCACTATGTCCATCATCGGTGCACTAATTCCACTGAAATTCTTGATGAACTTCCTGTAGAAACTAGCCAATCCATGAAAACTTCGAACTTCAAAGATATTCTTTGGTGATGGCCAATTCTTAATTACCTCCACCTTATCTGGATCCATCCTCAACTTATCTGCAGAAATAAAAAAACCCAAATAAATGAGCTCTGTCTTCATGACCGAGGATTTCTTCATGTTTATCAATAGCTTCTCTTGTTGTAGCCTCTTCATGACTGTAGCCAAATGTTTTATATTCTATGCCTCTGTTTTACTGAAAATCAGTATGTCATCAAGATACACAATGACAAATTTTCCGATGAAATCCTTCAGGACTTCGTTCATCAACCTCATGAAAGTACTTGGCGCGTTCATTAAGCCAAATGGCATAACAAGCCATTCATACAACCCTTTGTTAGTCTTGAAGGTTGTCTTCCATTCATCACCTTCTCTCATACGAATCTGATGATATCCACTTTTCAAATCAATCTTTGAAAAAAATTTGGCCCCACTCAAGCAATCCATCAAATCATCCATCCTTGGCAATGGAAATCTATACCTGATGGTTATCTTGTTGATTGCTCTTGAGTCAGTACACATCCTCCAGCCTCCGTCTTTATTTGGACTGAGCACTGTCGGAACAGCACACGGACTTAAGCTTTCTCTAACCAACTCCTTGTCCATTAAATCCTGGACCTGTCTTTTGACTTCTTCATTCTCCTGTGGCGTCAATCTGTACGCTGCTTTGTTTGGTAAACTAGCTCCAGGTATGAGATCAATATGATGACTCACACTTCTGATCGGTGGCAACAAATGAGGTAGTTCATCCACTACTATGTCAACAAACTCTTCCAACAGTTTCTGAACCTCTTCCGGTAAATCATCTACCCTTGTACTGGTTAAAAAAATTGTAGGCTTCCTGAACACAATGAATTGTGGTTCCTCCTTCTTCTTAATCTCTGTAAGAAGTTCCTTCCCACTCATGAGAAGTACAGTGTTGCTTACTTCAGGTTTCACCTCATTGTCCTTAATCGGCAACAACATGTGAGTTCTCCCATTCTTCTCTAGGGTGTTTGTGTTATTTCTCCCATCATGAATCACATTCTTGTCATATTGCCACTGTCTACCCAGCAATAGATGACAAACATCCATGGGGATAACATCACAGAGTATTTCATCTTTATACCCACCTATTTTAAACTCAACTAAACATTGTTTAGTGACGTTTACCTGATGTCCCTTTTGTAGCCATGAAACTTTGTATGGGCTTGGATGTTAAATTGTCTCCAGCTTCATCTTTTCTACCATCTCTGTAGAAACGAGATTATCTGTGCTACCACTGTCCACGATGACTTTCCATGCCCAGTATTTGGTCTTGCAAGCGGTCTGAAAAAGTCTATTCCTTTGGACCAAACTCTCCACCTCCTTCTCTGGTGCTAAGAGAACTCTTTGCATGATCAGTGATCTTCCGCCTTCAACATCCTCTGCCTCAACATTCCGCCTTTGTGCTTCGGCAATGTGAGTCTCACCTCCTTCTTTATTCTTATCTGGACATTCATAAGACTTGTGTCCAACCTTTCCACATGTGAAGCATTTCACCACTCCACCTCTTCCTCTTCCTCTACCTCTGGTATGAGGAAAAATGTTTCCATCAGCATACTGTCCCCTCTGCGAACTTCCACCTCTCTCAGTCTGAATCTGAGGTTTCTTCCAGTCTTCTTTTGGTTTCTGATTTCTATCCTGGACAACTGATTTGCCTCTGGGCTGACTTCTGCCTCGGCCTCATTGAATTTTCTTTCAGCTCAGCTTCTCTTCAGCCTTCAGAGCCATCTGATAAGCATCTTCCACCGTTCGGATGGTCATCGTGCTCATCTCATCTTGAATGTCGTATCTCAGACCATTCATGTACCTAGAAACCTTTTCATCATCACTTTCACGATGACCTGCCCTGATGTTCAGCCTGTAGAACTCTTCAGTGTACTCCTTCACTGACATCAGTTTCTATCTCAAATTCTGCATTCTTCGAAACAGAGTAATTTGGTAATCCCTGGGAATGAATTTCGCCTTCATCTTTGCGATCATCCTATCCCAACTCTTGATCTTTTGTTTGACTTTGCAGTGCTTTTCAGCTTGTATTTCATCCCACCACAATGTTGCATGTCCTTTCAATCTTGTGACAGCATGTTTGACCTTTTTGTCTTCCTCGACATCTTCATAGTCAAAATATGTGTCTAGAGCTCTAATCCAGTCTAGAATCTCTTCAGCGTCCAGGTTTCCTTCATATACTAGAATATCCATTTTTTCCCTAGCACTCATTCTTGCAACAGCCCTAATCAGGCGTTCATTTGCTGCATCTTCTGCTGTAACTTCTTCTCTTTCATGTCCAGCTTCATATTCACTTTCAGATTCACTAACATCTCCAACACCAGTTGTGCACCTCTGTTTTATTTCCACGTCCACGAGTCTGGCGTGTATGTCATGTATATCTCTTTCCATGGATGGATTTGGTACCTGCCTACCCCTTTCTTCTGGCATTTCCCTATCCTCTAGCGGATCAAGTGTTTGTATGTCTCTTCTTCTCAATGGCATGGCTGAGATTTCTTTCTCGCTTTCCCTGTCTGAAGTATACAAACAGAGTCAAGCTCTGATACCAACTAACATAGACCTATCGGCCCTCAGGCCGAGATCCGCTCGCAGGACTGTTCTTTATCTCCCTCGAGCCGAATCGGCTCTTTAGATTCCCTGCTGGAATCACAAATTATCGATCCACAGGTCCTTTTGGAAGCTCCCCTGCACGAACAACACTAGGCGCGAGCTCCACTTCTTTGTGCGACCATAGCACTATGACCAAGGCCTAACCCAAAAGGTGCTTATCACAACTCGCCACTTGCAAGTTCGTGAGTCGAGGCTTCCGACTCTTCTTTTCCAATCTCATGATACTCGAGATCACGAAATGTGTATAGCTCCCCTTTGTCAACGCCCTCCACGCGTGACCACTGGCTAAGCTTAACACTATCTCCTCTCGCTACTCGCCACTTCGCAAGTTGTGGCATCCGACCTTGGCACCTTCCTTTCATGAAACCCTGAGAAGCGATGTTGACTTTTCTCCTCGCATTCTCGCTACTCGCGACTTTGCGAGTCAAAGGGTTGAACTCTCGTTCCCTTATCTCACGAATCCCCGAGATGCGAGAGGTCAACAGGTGTTGACTCCTTTCACTAGGTAACATGTGTCCGCCTATCTATCGCACGGGCCCACCTTGCGGTTCTACCACGTGTCCCTCGTGCCCAGCTTCGGCACTTCGCGACTTCGCTTCCCGAAGCGCTACCTCCTTGTATCCCAACACCCGAAGTGTCGAGATCCCGAACTCCTTGCTACTCCTTATCGCAACTCGCGGCTTCGGGACTTTCGGGACAAAAGTCTCGACTTCCTATCCGTCGATATGCCAAGATACCAAAATTTCAACACGTCGTCAATGTGGGTCCCACAATGGAACTTCTCGCCTTTTTGGAGTTTCGGACTTCGCGACTTCGCGAATCCTGATGCTAAGCTTTCGGTTCTTCAACCCACAAAACCCCCGAATGCGCAATAGGCGCAATGAGACTCTGATCCAACGGTCCTCCCTTGACCTGGATCCTACGGCTATCCTAGCTCGTCGCGATTTCGCCACTCACGACTTGGAGCACCCAATCTTTGGGCTCTCACCTTGCGAACCTCCGAGTTCGTGAGATCCCTTGATCTCTACCACCTATCCTCCTCCAATGGACGACTGTGATTCTCTCGTGACTTTTCCACTCACGAATCTTGATGCAAAGGTTTTAAACTTTCAACTCATGAATCTACGAAATGAGATCACGCGAGTGATCCAACGGCCTTTGTTGGCTCAGATCCTAAGGCCCAATTTCTCCTGAGCTTGCACTTAGAAAAACACTCACCGTAATCCTTCTTGCTCCTCTGCAAGATCCAATGGCTCTCGGAACTTCGTGAATTCTCCACGGAGAATTTCGACCATCAAATTCCTCCTTGACGATTCCTGTGAAATGAACAAAGTGTTCTTTCACGAAAATTATCCACCTGCAAAACAATGTCGTTGCGCCTTCTTACAACACTTCAAGGCACTAGCCCTCTTGAGCTTCTCTTCGACAACTTCGAAGACTCTATTCCTTCTGATCTTTCTCCACAACTTGAGTCTTCAAGAAGACTCTTGTACGCACTCCTTGCGGCCACTCTTCAATACTTCCAAGTATTGAATTCTTAGACTCTGCGCACTCTCTTTGCAACAACAGTCCTTCAACAACTCCCTCAGGTTGTAAGCTCTAATATTTCACTCAGCCTGCGCACACCTTGCACGGCTCTTGTGCTTAACTTACACTTCTGCAAGAATGAGAACAATGTTATCCCTCCTACGCTTTCAGAGACAAACTCTGATTTCTGTCAACGCACACCTTGCAGACAATTTCGCTGCACTCCTTGCAGGAAAACTCTTGCTTAGACAGAGAAACAATTGAAACTCATTCCTTACTCTCCCTCTCTTCAGATTTCAAACATTAAATATGAAATCATACATTCACGCATCAAAGCAAATGCATAACAGAGAGTAACAAGCATATATCAATCAGCATGTACAAACACAGAAAGCAATTGAACACTATGAGTATGAACTAAAGATCTTTGTATTAATCCAGAACTTATGTACATGGGTTTTTACTTTACACAACTCTCTGCTTCTTCTTCTCTATGCTCTATTGATCATGCTGCTAATGTTACAATGATACAAGTGAGGGTGTCT
>SNQJ01S0046012.1:113-12130 GCA_010110895.2 Picea sitchensis
GCCTTTCTTTCTTTCTTGGAATCTTCATGTTCTTCTTCATGTTTTTCATTATCTCTTGGGTTCAAGGAGATTCCATGTTCTAGAGATTCCACTTCTTCCTTTCATCATAGGTTCACGGATCTGGATGGAAAACCAGGAATACTTTAAGGATTTTCTTCGAAGAGGTCTTCTTCTGCGGTTGATCTCAACACGTACTATCTTTCATGGTTGCTACCATGGATATATACATTTCATCATATTCAATGGATCATAGGAATAGCTCCCTCCTAATCCTTTCTTCATGTAAGAATGCATATAATCGGCTCCCTCTGTAGATAGAATCCATACTTCCATCTGCATCCTTATTGTCTTCTGCAATATATAATTGGATCTCTCTGTCTAACAAAGTCCACACTTCCGTCTTAGTTGTCGTCATAAGTATTTCTACAATTTCTCTTGATGTCTGACTGAATGGGTGTGGGGCCATAACTTGTTAGAATATAGAAGATGGTGTTCTCATTTTACCATTGACAATACCCTCGTCACCCAACCATAGGTCGAAGCCTCCCTCCGAGAACCTTAACCTTGACTGAGAATTCCTTCGGAAGCAAACCCTAGGCTAGATAGCCAAACAAAGAGTAGCACACCTTTCCCCAAGGATGGCGCATCACAAAGAGATGATCAGATAGTCCAAACCCTAGACAAGAGATATTCAACCCAATATTGAAACTAGTTGTTGTTGTAGTTGCACCTACAACCCTCCTCCAAACCTGCGCACAATACTGCAACTGCAGTGTGCACCAACTGGGAAAACTACAATTCTTAGATGCTACAAATGAGAACTGGCGCCTTGTATTTATAGTAGTTCTGCTAGTTTTGTTGGGGTGTACTTCTCCTTCTGGATAAGTGTTTGTTCAGTATATTATTATTATTTCTGGCCGACTTCTTCTCTTGGAGGCTAATAGCCTAATATAAATTTTCTTCTTGAGACGACAAGGCTTCTAGGGTTATTAGCCAACTCATTAGGGTTTCTCTTGCTTCCCGGAATCTTCTATTCTCATCAGGTTCACACATGGAGGTAAATACCTCCCGCAGCTACCATAATATTAACAAAATAGACTATCCTGATTTGAGACAATGGTTTGTGGGATTCCAAAATGTACCTAGAATCATTCAAAGAAGATCTTGGCAGTGGCCTCTGCTGTGATACTCTTCTTGCAGGCAACCAGAATTTCCATCTTATAAAAGCGATCAACAACCACAAAAACACAGTCATTTCCCCGCTTGGTGGATGGGAGGCCTGACATGTAGTCTATTGAGATGGATTCCCATGGCCTGACAGGAGTAGGAAGAGGGGTGTACAGGCCTTGTTTCTTAGTGGTCGGTTTGGCAATAGTGCAGCCAATGCAGGACCTGATATACTTGTCGACCTCCTGTCGAAGTTTCGGTCGGTAGAAATGTTTTTGTAGCATTTCCACTGTCTTTTCGACGCCAAAGTATCCTACCACCCGACTGTAGTGGGATTTCAAGTACATCTTCGCTCGCTCACTTGATGGAACACAGATATGGCCCAAATGACACAACAACCCATCCTGAAGATGGAAATTATCGAAAAATGCATTTGCACCCAACATTTGGTAGGTGGTGGAAAAGTCATGGTTTGTCTCATAGAGTTGGGGCCATCTAGATGTCTCATGGCTACAAGAGTCTAGCATCGTGGTGAGTGTCACGACTGATAGTCTGCTGAGGCAATCCGTGACGCGATTGGTGCTTCCTAGTTTATACTTGATGTTGAGGTGGAATTGTTGCAAGTATGTGGACCACTTTTGATGGAGGTCATTGTCCAATTTAACCTGTGTCTGCATGAACTGCAGTGGCTTATGATCAGTGTGTATGACTGTCTCCTTCCCAAGAATGTAATGTCTCCACTTGCGGAATGGTTTCACAATGGAGTACATTTATTTTTCATAAGTAGGGTACTTACGGACAATATCTGACAGTGTCTCACTATGATAGGATACAGGGTGGTCGTGTTGAGTGAGAACGATGCCCACGGCATAGGCTCAAGCTTTTGTCTTGATCTCAAAGGGATGTTGCAGGTCTGGTAGTGAAAGTATTGGGGTTGAGCACAAGCGTTGCTTCAAATCATCGAACGCTTGTTTTTGGGACCGACCCCACGAAAATATTTCCTTACCACCACCCCTGTTTATTTGGCTGAGGGCCCATGCAATATGGAAGAAACCCAACATGAACCTGCGGTAGAAATTAGCAAGTCCCAAGAAGATCTAAATCTCAGTGAGTGTTTTTGGGGCTGGCCAGTCACGGATGACTTGGATCTTGGTTGGATCCACATGTATGCCATGCTGATCAATGATGTAGCCTAGGTAATGGACCCTGTCCATGCAAAGGAGCATTTTTCTAGGTTGGCATATAGCTTGTGCTGTCGCAGGGTGTGCAGAACCTGCTGAATATGCTACAAGTGTTTGACCCAAGTCTTGTTGTAAATTAGAATGTCATCCAGATACACCACTACAAAAGTATTGGTGAATGGTCACGGGCTATCGTCCATCATCCTCATGAAAGTGGCTCGAGCATTTGTCAAACCCAAGGGCATGACCAACCATTCAAAAAGTCCTTCCTTTGACTTCAAGGTGGTCTTCCATACATTTGTCTGTTATATCAGAACCTGGTGGTAGCGAGACTTCAGATCAATCTTACTGAAGTATTTGGCCCCCGTGAGTTGATCAAGGAGGTCATTGATTCGGGGAATTAGGTATCGGTTTCTGACAGTGATTTTATTCAGAGCCCGTTAATCAATACAGATTCGCCAGGTTCCATATTTATTTTGTACCAGCACGATCAGGCTCCCCCAAGGTGATGAGCTAGGGTGGATGTTCCCCTTGTGGAGAAATTCTTGGATCTGTCGCTTGATCTCCTCATTCTCTAACAAAGAGAGACAATAGACTGGCCCATTGGGAAGAGGTGCGTTGGGGGTCAGATCGATGGGGTGCTTGACCTGGAAGTGCAGAGGTACCCCTGTAGGTGATTAGAAGATATTCGAGTATTCTTCCACGACCTTATCTACTTGCTTCTGCTATGTGGAGAGGTTGGCCACAGTGACCCTGGATGTGGTTGCAATCTTTCGCTTATTTTGAGAGCGAATTACAAAGAACATAAACTTCCCTGTCTGAGAGATGACCTTCCTGCATTGCTTATCAGAGATCAAGGAAATAACACTAGGTGGGACTACCTCGGGTATCCTGTACAATTTCTTGTTCAAAGTAATAATAACACTATGAGACCTAGACTCATATACAACATGACGTTTCCATAAATAAGGTTGGCCCAAAAGAACATCACAAACTTCAAGAGGAGAAACATCACACAGTACCTCGTCTTTGAAGGGCTTGATGTCGTACGATATTCGGCACTATTGGCTAACGCGGAGATCGCTTCCTTGGCGGAGCCATCCAATGGTGTAGGGTTGTGGGTGCGGCGTTGTTGGCAGGGCCAGCCGCTTGACGACCTTTGCTGAGATGAGGTTATTATGGCTACCACTATCAATGATGAAGTGCAACGGGGTGCCTTTTACCCATATATGTGAATGGAAGAGGCGCTCTCCTTCTTCTAGCCCGTCTGGTTCACCAGGATGGAGCTTGGTGGTAGAAACAGTGGCACTGGGTTCTGCATCAATGATCCGTCTTCCCCTTTTTGGTACTGTCTCGAAGTCAAAATCCACATCTGATTTAGAGGCTTTCACTTCGGCCACCAATGACTACTTTAAGTGACAGTCAGCAGTGTTATGCCAAGGGCTCTTATGGAAGTCGCACCACTTCCTGGTATCTTTCTTTGTCTTTCTAATGTCCTTCTTTGCTTGCGGCTTGTACTGGTTGTCCCGATACTATCCATATTTTCTCTGTCCTTTGTTCAGTGGATTGGGGCCACCTTTTCCTGGCTTTTGTTGTGAGGGGTTCCCAGGCCCAAATTGTCGCGTCTTTTGTTTGAGCTTCTGCTCAATTTTGACAGCATATCGGTAGGCCGCGCCCAAGGATGAGATGTCCAGAAATTCCATTTCAGTCTGGATGTATCTATGCAGAGCGCCATGATACTTGAGCACCATATGTTTCTTTTTGCATATACGAATCAAAACAATCCTCCCATTGCACACACAAGCAAATTCAGTAATCACTACCCAGTGGCCAATTTATTGTTGTCAAAAGAAATATTTGTTGCATGAAATGTCAATGTCCATACAGCCTATCGAGCATAGTCAAGCGTGTCTCTTCCTTGAGCCTTCTCTACCTCTCGATACATTTCATTTATGGTGTCGTAAAGTATCATTTACACTCCTTTCATATATTCTGGAAAGAAATTTGTCGCAGATGGATCCCATCTGGCCATTATACACACAAATATTTGTCAAGTCATTTAGCGGATAAGCACACAGATATTCTTCAAAAATTCTTTGGATTGATCAACACCACCTCTTAATTGTTGTTGTGAAGAGTTCGACCTCATCAACTGTTCCAAAGAGGTCATACATATCGTCGAGAATCATGATAAAATGACTTTCTTTCGCAAAGGTGAGTCTGAATGCAGAATGGTGAGGCTCAAACGCGATGGAAAAAGCCCAAGTGTAGTATTCCACATGAAGATGTCAAGTGAAGGTCATATGAACCCAACACGAACCTCCGGTAGAAATTAGCAAGTCCCAAGAAGCTCTGAAGGGCAGTGAGTGTTGTTGGGGTTGGCCAGTCACGGATGACTTGGATCTTGGTTGGATCCACATGTACGCCATGCTGATCAATGATGTAGCCTAGGTAATGGACCCTTTCCATGCCGAAGGAGCATTTTTCCAGGTTGGCGTATAGCTTGTGCTGTTGTAGGGTGTGCAGAACCTGTTGAATATGCTGCAAGTGTTCGACCCAAGTCTTGCTGTAAATTAGAATGTCATCGAGATACACCACTACAAAATTATTGGTGAATAGTCATAGGATATCATCCATCATCCTCATGAAAGTGGCTGGAGCATTTTTCAAACCAAAGGGCATGACCAGCCATTCAAAAATTCCTTCCTTTGACTTGAAGGTGGTCTTCCATACATCTGTCTATTCTATCGAGACCTTGTGGTAGCCAGACTTCAGATCAATATTACTGAAGTATTTGGCCCCTGTGAGTTGATCAAGGAGGTCATCGATTCGAGGAATCAGGTATCGATTTCTGACAGTGATTTTTTTCAAAGCCTGGTAATCAATACAGATTCACCAGGTTCCATCTTTCTTCTGTACCATCACGATTGGGCTCCCACAAGGTGATGAGTTGGGGTAGATGTGCCCCTTGTGGAGAAATTCTTGGATCTGTCACTTGATCTCCTCATTCTCTAGCAAAGAGCGATGATAGACTAGCCCATTGGGAAGCGGTGTGTCAGGGGTCAGATCGATGGGGTGCTTGATCTGGTAGTGCAGAGGTACCCCTGTAGGTGAGGAGAAGATATCCGAGTATTCTTCCACAACCTTATCTGCTTGCTTCTGTTGTGTGGAGAGGTTGGCCACAGAGACCCTAGATGTGGCTGCGATCTTTCGCTTATTCTGAGAGAGAATTACGAAGAAGACAAACTTCCCCATCTGAGAGATGACCTTCCTGCATTGCTTAGCAGAGATCAAGTAAATAACACTAGGTGGGACTACCTCGGGTATCCTGTACAATTTCCTATTCAAAGTAATAATAACACTATGAGTCTTAGACTCATATACAACATGACGTTTCCATAAATAAGGTTGGCCCAAAATAACATCACAAACTTAGAGAGGAGAAACATCACACAGTTCTTCGTCTTTGAAGGGATTTATGCCATACGATAGTCGACACTGTTGGCTGATGCAAAGATCACTTCCTTGGTGGAGCCATCCAATGGTGTAGGGTTGTGGGTGCGGCATTGTTGGCAGGGCCAGCCGCTTGACAACCTTTGCTGAGATGAGGTTCTTCTGGCTACCACTATCAATGATGAAGTGAAATGGGGTGCCTTTTACCCACATTTGTCAATGGAAGAGGCATTATCCTTCTTCTGGCTCGTCTGGTTCACCAGGCTGGAGCTTGGTGGTAGAAACAATGGCACTGGGTTCTACGTCAATGATCCGTCTTCCCCTTTCTAGTTCTGTCTTGGAGGCAGAATCCACATCTCATTCAGAGGCTTTCACTTCGGCCACCAGGGAATACTTTAAGCGACAGTCAATAGTGTTATGCCAAGGGCTCTTATGGAAGTCGCACCACTTCTCGGTATCTTTCTTTGCCTTTCTGGTGTCCTTCTTTGCTTGCATCTTGTACTAGTTGTCCTGATACTGTCCATATTTTCTCTGTCCTTTTTTCGGTGGGTTGGGGCCTCCCTTTCCTGGCTTTTGCTGTGAGGGGTTCCCAGGCCCAAATTGTCGCATCTTTTGTTTGAGCTTCTGCTCGATTTTGACAACATATCGGTAGGCCATGCCCAAGGATGAGATGTCTAGAAATTCCATTTTGGTTTGGATGTATCTATGCAGAGCACTGCGATACTTGAGCACCAGATGTCGCTTCTTGCATATACGAATCAAAACAATCCTCCCACTGCACACACAAGCAAATTCAGTAATCACTACCCAGTGGCCAATTTATGATTGTCAGAAGAAATATTTGTTGCATGAAATTTCAATGTCCATACATCCTGTCGAGCATAGTCAAGTGTGTCTCTTCCTTGAGCCTTCTCTACCTCTCAATACATTTCATTTATGGTGTCGTAAAGTATCATGTACAGTCCTTTCATATATTCTGGAAGGCAATCTATCGCAGATGGATCCCATCTAGTCATTATACACGCAAATATTGGTCAAGTCAGTTAGCGGATAAGCACACAATTATTCTTCAAAAATTCTTTGGATTGATCAGCACCACCTCTTAATTGTTGATGTGAAGAGTTCAACCTCGTCAACTATTCCAAAGAGGTCATACATATCGTCGAGAATCGTGATAACATGACACGATTTCGCAAAGGCGAGTCTGAATGAAGAATGGTGAGGCTCAAACGCGATGGAAGAAGCCCAAGTGTAGTATTCCACATGACAATGTCGAGTGAAGGTCATATGAGGCGAACCCAAATCTTTCCACCATCTACAGATACAAATTTAATGGAATTTACTTTATTGTACTACTAAAATTGACTTTAGGAAGATATTCAATGAAACACACGACATCACCTCAAGAGATAGTCTAACACTCCCTTTTGTAAGTATTGAAAGATGTTGAACTCTAGTTTTGCAAGTTCTAGAAGTTTCTCTGTCTTTGTGTATGATTTCCTGAACACAAAGCAAAGTATCCATTCAAAATACTTATAAATGAAAGAGGAGGTGTCAATGTGACTGAAATATAAATGTATGAAAGGATGGTACTAGTCATACGTATTATGAGTGTCCTATCCAAAGACGCCGATGTAATTCCTTACTTCCAATCGTGGCAAATTTGTGTGCCAACCTTGTTCTAGAACGTCCCCTATCTACAATTTGAAACACTAAAACGCATAATGAAACCAACAAAAGTGGTCTATGTGTGAATGAGAAAATATATAATATTAATAGTCCTCGCCTCTCGTGAAAGACTGGAGACCGGTATCTTTTGCAAAGCTTCTTTCAACTATTTTGTGGAGAAGATTTTAGCCTCTTCCATGAATTTCTCACCGGGAAAGGCAATGAGGGAAGCCCGATATAAATTGACAATGCTTCTCATCTCTCCCTCTGTCTCACTGGGAGATCATGCAAACTACCCATTTTGATTTTTGAAATGTTTCAAAACATCTGCAATCAAAAGATATTTTTTTATTAATCTTAGACGACAGTTTAGCCATCATTCTGAAAGAAATTCAATGAATGATTTATTAATAAAATGTGGATATATACCTGCAGAGACTAGGTATCCATATAGTCGAAGAGTTCAAATCCCCAAGGCAGTTGAGTTATTATCAGGAACAACACTTTGTACCCCACATCCAATGCCCTTTTGGTTCCAATAACTGCAGGTCAAAAGAATGTGTCATTATAATCCCGTGTATTCCTTATGTAAGCATAAATAAATAATGGTGACTGACCTGTAAACATAATCAAGGGTTGTTTTTATCTCATTTCTAAAATGCCTGTCGATCCCCAAATGTTCAACGCTATCGACCATCCAAAGGTGTTGAATGTGTTCATTGAGGGGACTGAATTCTCTGTCTTGCAATGACATTGAATTGAACATCTTCTTTACTTCATCAATCAGTCTATCGGGAACCGACAGTAGGTATAGAGGTAATCTTCCTTTAATTTGTCTTAATTGTGATGGTATTGATTATTTTTCTAACAAATGTGCTCATAATAAAAAGATAAATTATGAAGGTTACTCAAAAGGCAAACAAACATATAAAAAAAAAAGAACTACAAAGAAAGTTTTCAAGAAAAGCTTATGCACCAAAGAAGACATCTTATCATCATATGAAGATGAAGTCAATGACAATGAGACAAAAAGGGTTCTATTCATGGCAGTAGAAGACTCTGATAAAGAAGACTCTGAAGAAGAATATGACGAAGCTGAAGAAGAATATGAAGAAGTCGAAGAAGAAATTGAAGAGGCAGAAGTTGACTACCGAGAAGAATTGATGTGTTCCATAGAAGTTATCAAAAGAGAAAAGAAGAAAAACAAGAAACTACAAGTAAAAGTAGACAAGAAAAAATATACTCAAGAACTAGAACAAATGATCACAAATTTGAAGGTTCAAATAGAAGAAGATAAAATAATTGAAGAAGCACTCAAAGAACAGCTAGAAGAAAAGGATAGGAACATTGGAAATTTGGAAGCAGAAATTGTCACATTAAGAAAGGATATTCAAAATAAAAATATGCAGAATCGCTCAAAAGTTTTGGATGACATTATCAACAGTCAAAAATCTCATCTTGACATGTCCGAACTTGGATACAATCAAACAGAAAAGGGATCAAGTTCCAAAACAACAGAGCAAGAAACATATCCAAAAAGCTATGCAGAAACAATCAAAGGGGATAGGAAGATATACAAGGAAGATTACAAGGACACTCCTCCACCAAGAAGATTCAGATTTCAGAATAAACAACAGATAGATAGGACTCAAGAAGAAGAAGGATTCATAAGAGAACCTCCTTTCAGAAGATCTTCAACTCCCATGTATCAAACTATATTTTTTGGTTTATGTTATGCATGTAATAATTTTGGACATAAAGTTCTGAATTGCAAAGCTAACAATAGGAACATAAACAACTTTGAAAGTCATACACAAAAGGGTTATCCAAGAAGGCCTAGTGAAACATAGAGAAGAAGTTACAACAGGTTTGAATCTTTGAGCACTGAAGTGGAACGTTAAAAATGTAATAACTTTGGACACATGGCCAAATATTGCAGAATGACAGACACTCCTAGAGAACCGCAATAGAATAACAACAGTCACAGACAGGAACCTCAGAAAAGGACATGGATAAGAAAGCAGAATCAGTATAGCAATGAAGAATGCGCACTCACTCTACAATCTAAGCAAACGAAACATGGTTGGTATGTTGACAGTGGTTGTTCAAAACACATGACAGGTGATAGAGACAGGTTGTTGGAAGATTTGTTGTTGTCATTGATGTCAACCCTAGTCATTGGTTTTGGACCGCAAGATTGATGAAGGTATTTGGACATGAAGGACAATGAACATCCAGATACAACACCCATGGATGGATAATATAGATCATTTTATTTCCGATGGTATGTGTCACGTCATGTGGATCCTCATGGTTGAGGATAAATGAATTTTTAAAGATGACAAAGTGAATTGAAGAAGGAAATACAGGTCGGCCCTAAAGACAATTAAAGAAAAGAATTCCAAAATAAGAAAGTGTTAGGTTGGCCCTAATGTTAAAATAAAATGACATAAATGGTATAAATACATATCATTATACATTCATTTTATATATAAGTCTAATTTCAGAGGAAATCATAAGTAAAGAAGTACGGATTTCAAGGGAGGATGAAGTCTTTTGGTGATGTGTTATAAGGTATGTTATTTATAGGTCATCTTACCATTTTTTATATAACTTTTTTTATAGAATGATTTAGAAGGTGAAATTGATATGGTATTTAGAGGACATATCAAGGTAACTTTGGTAAAAAAATTATCTCTTTATGCACTAAAATTTTGGAGATACACTCTGTGGAAGATAGGGCTTTTGACTAGTCCTAAAGCTAGTCAATATATAGGTATTCCGTGTAAAACAATCATAATTTATTCATAGAGAATCCAAATGAAGTGAGACCAATTTAATTGGAAAGAGAAATGACTTTATTTTCTTGTGTGTGATTTTTAGAATTTGATGTTAAATATTGAGCGCAGTGCATTCTATACAAGTTTGCTCTCCTGAATAAACCAGAATTGAATCAAGGTCTAGCATTCTCTCTATAACTTCTTTTTGGGAAGGATTCAAGGAGTGAAAATTAGAGAAGTTTTAGAGAATACATTGAGTAATATTTTCTAAAGGATCAGAGTATTCCAATAATTGAAGAATTGCAGAAGTTGAAGAAGTCTCGAGAAGCATTATCAGGTTCTATGTGATGGTTGTGACGATTTAATGTAAATTTTTATTATTTCTCATATATTCTTGGGTGGAAGGAAGAGGCAAGGATGGAGAGGTCAACCCTCTCTTGATATTGGATTATTGTATCTTCCTCTTGGAGGTTTATCCCTCCCTTTATATTTAGAAGTTGTAGGTACCTTTGGAAGTCATTACTTCCCTTGAACAATAACTATTGATTATTTCTCATATATTGTGCATGGTTTATTGTGGTGTATTGGTGTAACTATTATACTATTGTTCATTGCTCATTAGATATAATTGAATAGTTTAAGTATAAGTTGAAAAAAAAATTAAATTGTACTTGATACTAATTCACCCCCTCTTAGTATCAACAATTGGTATCAAAGCAGGTTGCCTTGAGAACAATTTAACCACTGGAAGGAAAATCCTGAGTAGAGATGGATGGCCATGAGCACATTTCAAATGGGATTCAAATATTTGATGGAAGAAATTATGCATACTGGAGTGATAGAGTGAAAACTTACCTAACAACATTTGGAGTAGACATTTGGTACTCCGTTATAAATGGATATGTAACCCCAAATAATGCTCCAACCGATCCAAATGAGAAGAAGCTTATGAGTTGTAATTCAAAATCCAAACATGTTATTCTAGGAGCATTGGAACCAACCATTGCTAGCAAAGTGATGGGTTGCAGCACTGCTAAAGAGATATGGGACAAAGTCAAGAGTACCTAAGAAGGTGATCCAAAAGTTAAGGAGGTCAAGCTTCAACGACATAGAGAAGAATTTGAAAATTTGAAGATGAATGAAAATGAATATATTGCAACCTATTTTCTTAGAGTTGATGAAGTTGTTAATGCTATCAGAGGATTAGGTGAAGAGCTCTATGAATCCTTGATTGTACAAAAAGTGTTGAGATCACTTCTCTTGAAGTATGATGCTAAGGTCTCTTCCATTGAAGAAACTAGGGATTTGACCAAAATGACAATGGATGAATTACATGGGTCTCTTATAGCATATGAAATGAGAACAGGTACAGAAAGTGATGAGCCAAACATTGAAGCAACCTTTAAATCCATAAAGAAGACAAAATACAAGGATAACGACCTTGATGAAGAAATAGCAAAATTCGTAAGAAGGTTCCAGAAGGGAAGTGTAAGATACAATGGTAAGTCTCCTCTCAAATTCTTTAACTGTGGTAGAATAAGACATATTGTTGAAAACTTCTACTATAAAAAGAGAAGTCTCAACAATAAAAAGATCTTCTACTCCCAGGATGATGACATCTCCTCAGATGAGAGTGATGAAGAAGATAATGATGGAGGAGAATTCATCTTCATAACCCAAGAAACCTGGGATGATGATCAAAAGAATTCTAAAGAAGAAGAAATCATTTCTAAAGAAGATTCATATGAAGAAACCAACCTTGATTCCT
>SNQJ01S0046012.1:18359-32116 GCA_010110895.2 Picea sitchensis
TGAAGTATGATGCTAAGGTCTCTTCCATTGAAGAAACTAGGGACTTGACCAAAATGAAAATGGATGAATTACATGGGTCTCTTATAGCATATGAAACGAGAACATGTACAGAAAGTGACCAGCCAAACAATGAAGCAACCTTTAAATCCATAAATAAGACAAAATACAAGGATAACAACCTTGATGAAGAAATAGAAAAATTCGTAAGAAGGTTCCAGAAGGGAAGTGGAAGATACAAAGGTAAGTCTCCTCTCAATTTCTCTAACTGTGGTAGAATAGGACATATTGTTGAAAACTTCTACTATAAAAAGAGAAGTCTCAATAATAAAAAGAGATTCTACTCCAAGGATGATGAAATCTCCTCAAATGAGAGTGATGAAGAATATAATGATGGAGGAGAATTCATCTTCATAACCTAAGAAACATGGGATGATGATCAAAAGAATTCTAAAGAAGAAGAAATCTTTTATGAATAAGATTCATATGAAGAAACCAACCTTGATTCCTTTTGGGGATACAAAGACAATGCAGAGAGTGAACAAGAAGATGTGAATCTTGAAACATTGAAGTATCTTGAAACTAAAAATAGAAATCTTAGAAACACAAAAATAATACTAAGAGGTGAATTGAGTAGTTGTGAAGAAGATAATTACAAGCTTGAAAAGACCATTGATAGCCTAAAGGAACAATCAGAAGATTATGATAAATTGAAACAAGAATTGGATCACACAAAAGGGGAGCTACTATTGACAATAGAAAAGTTGAAGAAGTTTGAAAAAAACACTGAAAAATTAGATGAAATCCTTAGCAGTCAAAGATCTCCAAATGAAAAGATGGGACTAGGATACAATGACAGTTTGAAGACAGCAAAATAAGAGAAGGAAGATGAAAATGATGAAACCAACACTCCAGAACAAGTTGAACAACAAGAAAGAAGAATAGAATTTAGAAGGAATGAGACATCAAGAAGATCCTCTCCCATCATATATGAAAGAAATCACTATGAAGGAAACTATAGAAGAATAGATCGTGAACCCAGATGGACCAAACCACAAAGAAGATCACTTACTTCCAGGTATCAATGAAAGGCATAATTATGCAAGCTACATGAATGGTGAAAATAGTAGATATGGAAATGTTCGTAGACCCGTCAACAAAAATTATAATCAATTTGATCCATTAATGGATCAAAATATTGTATGTTACAAGTGCAATAATCTTGGTCACAAAGCACGAGATTGCAGAGAGATGAAGGAAGATAATTGTATGTCAAATGTCTATATACCAACTACAACATGGAAAATGAAAGAAATTCCACAAAATGAAAACTATCAAATAACGTTGGTCACTAAAGAATGCAAAGAAGAAGATGAATGGTCGCTATCACTAAAGAATGCAAAGAAGTGAAGATGAATGATCTATAGACAATGGGTGATCATCTTATATGACCAGAGATCAAAGAAAATGTAAGGCTCATCTTGAAGAAAAAGGGTGGAATGTTGCATTTGAGATGACTCATCTACCAAAATACTTGAAAAGGAACTCAGAAACTTGAAGTGGAAATGTAAAATCAAGAAAAGTCCTATTTACTGAACATCCGGCGATAATATCCCCGCTTCAAACAAAATATGTGATCAAGGATACACTCTATGTTTGACTCTCGAAATGTAAAATAAGAGAAAATAACTCGAAGATTGGTTGCAACTGCAACAAGAAGACTTAACAACATATACATCCTATACATGAAGAAGAGAGAGAAGACATAAGCCACACAAAATGATTCTAAGGAAGCAAAGTCCCAAAGACAAAAATAAGGATGAAGTATTATTGAGTGCTATATACCGTGGGGAGTAAACCCAAAGAAGAGAGTTACCTTTTGCCATTAAACTCTGAGAAGTCACCCTTTTCCATTGATGTGTGTTGGAGAGAAATTGGGATCGGCGATGATAGGGGAGCACTATTGTTGTTTCCATCAATGACAAGGGTGATTGAAAATTGGTTGTTTTCTACTGATGTCAACCATATTTGCCTTGGAACACTAAGATTTTATGAAGGTATTGACAAGCAAAGGAAAATGCAATAGCCGTAGATACATCACCCATGGATGGATAGTATACATCATCTTTGTTTCCAATGGTATGTGGCACGGCCATGGATCTTCATGGTTGAGGATAAACGAATTTCCTTTGAATACGACAAAAGGAATTGAAGAAGGAAGTACATAAGCTGGTTCCCTGAAGACAATTAAAGAAAGAATTACAAAAATAAGAAAGGTCGATCGGCCCTAATGTTAAAGAAAGTGACATAAATGGTATTAAGCAACATTATTTATAATTATACATTCATTTTATATATAATCAATCTTACAGGAAAATCAAGTAAAGAAAGTCGATTAAGGGAGCATGAAGTCTTTGCGATGTAATTTACATGTTATTTACGCACCTCTTTACCATTTTCTCTATAACTTTATTTTATAGAATCCATCTCGTGATGGTGAAATTTATATGGTATTGAGAAGACATATCAAGGTTACTTTGGTAAAAAAATTAATCTCTTTATTCGCTATAATTCTATGAGATATTAATCATGGAAGATAGAGTTTTTGACTAGTCCTCGCTTGGGTCAATAAACATGTGTTCGGGTAAAACAAATATAACTTCTTCATAGATATTCCAAATGAATTGAGACCAATTTCATTGGAAATAGCATGGATTGTAGTTTATTGTGTGCAAGTTTTAGAATCATGCTAAATATTGAGCCAGGGTCATTCCCATACAATTTTATCTCTTTGCTTAACCTTTAAGAAAGAAGAATAGAATTTAGAAGGAATGAGATGCCAGAAGATCCTCTCCCATCATACATGAAAGAAACAATTATGAAGGCAACCACAAAAGAATAGATCGCGGAACCCGCATGGACTCAAACCACAAAGTAGGTCACTTACTCCCAGGTATCTAAATTTATTTCTTGGACATTTTTTTATACTTGTGGAAATTTTGACACAAGGCAATCAATTGCAGAATAAATGAAAAGCATAATTTCATGCAAGCTACATGAATCGGTGAAAATAGTAGATATGGAAATATTCATAGACCCGTCAACAAAATTATAACTTCAATTTGATCCATTAATGGATCAAAATATCATATGTTACAAGTGCAATAATTCATCACAAAAGCACGAGATTGCAGAGAGATGAAGGAAGATAATCGCATGTCAAATGTCTACATATACCAACTACAACATGGAAAATGAAAGAAATTCCACAAAATGAAAACCGTCAAATAACGCTATCGCTAAAGAATGCAAGAAGAAGATGAATGATTCATAGACAGTGAGTGTTCATCTCGTATGACCAAAGATCAAAGAAAATTTGTCGTACTTTGAAGAAAAAGCAGGAAATGTTGCATTTGGAGATGACTCCATCTACCAAAAATACTCTGCGAACCGAACTCAGCTGAAAATGTAAAATCAAGAAAAGTCCCATTGGTTGAACATCTAAAGCATAATATCCTCAGTATCAACAAAATATGTGATCATGATTCAATTTCATTGACCTCCGAAAATGGAAAATAAGAGAAAATAACTCGAAGATCATTGCAACCTGCAACAATAAGACCGAACAACACATACATCCCATACATGAAGAAGAGAGAGAACACGTAGCTTCACACAAAATGATTCCATGAAGAAAATGTCCCAAAGACAAAAAAAAAATAAGGATGAAGTATTATTGATATTACATGTTCGTGGGGAGAAACCCCAAAGAAGAGAGAGTTACCTTTTTCCATTAAAACCAGAGGAAGCCCAATCCTTTCCATTCGATATATGGGAGAGAAATTGGGATCATGATGATAGGGAGTATGAGCTGCCATCAATGACAAAGGCGAGATTGTTGGAAGATTGGTTGTCTTCATTGATGTCAACCCCATTGAACCTTTGGACCCAAGATTCCATAGCTGTAATTGGGATGAAGGACAATGCACATTGCAGATACATCACCCATGGATGGATAGTACAACATCATTTTATTCTTAAATGGCATGTGGCACGTCATGTGGATCTTCATGGTCGAGGAGAAATGAATTTTGAACATGACAAAGCGAATTGAAGAAGGAACTACATGTTGGTCCCTAAGACACCATTAAAGAAAAGAATTACAAAATAAAAAGGCCCGTCATTCCACCTAAAAAGAAAGCGACATAAATGGTATAAATAATATTACACCATACATTCATTTCATATATACCTGAACTTAAGAGGAAACTGGCAAAGAAGGTCAGATTCAAGGGAGGATGAAGCCCTTTGGTGATGTGTTCTAAGGCATTGTTATTTGATGCACCATCCACCATTTTCCATAACTCCATTTCAGAACGATTCAGATGGTGAAATTTATAATGGTACTGAGAAGACATACTGTTAAGCCACTTGCAAAAATTAACTTCATGCTTCTATAATTCTGAGATAACTCATGGAAGATAGAGCTTTGATCCTAGTCCCAAGCTAGCCTAACAAACATGTGTTCGGGTAAAACAATCATAACTTTTCATAGATATTCCAAATGAATTGAGACCAATTTCATTGAAATAGTACCGACTGTATTTTCGCAGGTGCTAGTTTTAGAATCTGATGTTAAATACTGAGCGAGGGTCATTCTATACAATTCTATCTCCTAAATAAACCAGAATTGAATCAAGGTTCACCATTCTCTCTATAACTTCTTTCTTTGGGGAGGATTCAAGGAGGAACTTGAGAATTTTCATAGAATACATTTCGAGTAATATTTTCTACAGGATCAAAGTATTCCAAGAATTGAAGAAATGCATAAGCTGAATAAGTCTCGTGAAGCTACTAATGTGTCTCATGTGATGGTTGCATGGATTTAATGTAAAGTTTCATTATTTATCATACATTGTTAAGTGGAAGGAAGGGCAAGGATGGAGAGGTCAACCTCTCTTGATATTAGAGGATTGTATCTTCCTTTTGAGTTTTATCCTCCCTTTATATTTGGAAGCAGTTGTAGCTACCTTTGGAAGTCATTACTTCCCTGAACAATAACTATTGATTATTTCTCATATTGTGCATGGTGTATTGTTGTAGCTCTTATACTATTGTTCATTTTTATTGATATAATTGAATGGTTTAAGTATGTTGAAAAAGTTTTAAAATTGCACTTGATACTAATTCAACCCCCCCCCCACCCCCAAAAAAAAAAAAAAAAAAAAAAAAAAAAAAAATGGATCAGCCTCCTTTGGAAATGATGATTCAACTAAAATCATTGGAAAAGGAACAAATGGAATTGGGAACAAGAATACAAAGGCGTAAAATGTTCTACTAGTAGAAGATATGAAACATAATCTTCTAAGTGATTCAAAATGTGCACCAAGGTCATAAAGTTACTTTCACTCACAAAAGTCTAGGATAAGAAAAGAAGGTTCAAGGGAATTGATTTCTACAACTATAAGAATTTCAAGCAACATATATATGTGTTGTCAAATTGGAAATGAAAAAGTCTTGTCTAGGAAAGGAAGATGAAAGTTGATATGTGGGAATGTAAGAATGGGTCACATACATTTTGATAACCTTTACAAAGTCAACAAAAGAGAAGCAAACAAATGCCCTAGATCATCAAACCAACCAACACTTTATGCAAGAATTGTCAAAAAGGACGAAAAACAAAGACCAGGTTCAAACTAAAGGAATATTCAACAACAAGACCATTGAAAAGTGTGCACACTGATCTATTAAATTAACCACAACAACATTGTGGTTTAAAAGGTGAGAAATACTTTTAATGCTATTATTTGATGATTATATAAGAATGACTACAACTTGCTTTCTCAAGAATAAGTCTAAGCTTTTGAAAAAAATTCTTTAAGATCTACAAGGAAATGGTTATTGAAAATGAAAATGTAATTCAAAACCAAATGCTTGAGATCCTATAATGGATGAGAGTTCACTTCAAAGTAATATATTGACCTAACATTCATGGAATAAAAAAGACAATTATCCATTGCTAGGACACCTCAAATGTAATGGAGTTGTTGAAAGAAAGAACAGGACAATACAGAAATGGCTCGAACAATGCTAATGGATTCAAATTGATGACATATTTGACACCTGGCAAGCATACAACATTTCACACATTCAAAAACAGTAATTTGATAAACAACACCGACAAAACTCCCCACGAAAGCTATGGAAGTGAAGACCAACAAATGTGAATAACTTTTAGAGTTTGGAAGAAAATGCTACATCAAAAGAGAAGATGGCATATCGGGAAAGTTTGACTCCTTGTGTCAACAAAGGGATTCCTTTGTTGGTTACTCAATTACAAGTAACACATACAAGGGTTACAATCTGAGATTGAACAAAGCTAGGAAAGCATCAACGTAACAATTAATGAAATGAGACCAGAAAGTCAAAGGAAGAAGAAAATAAATCAATGGAACAACCTTCCAAAAAAACGTATGAAAAAAAGAAGTAGAAGAGGAAGATGAAGAGAACTGACAGAAATAGAAGAGTTAAAGTTCAACAAGTGTCTCCAAAGACACCTAGTAGACGAAGACAGAAGAATCATCCTTCGTATCAATAGATTATCGGAAACAAAGATGTAATAGTTGAGACTAGAAGAAGAACTGGTTTCACTGGAGAAAACACACCTAGCACTCTTATATACATTTGAACCAAATTGTTTTGAAGAGCCAACAACAAGGATGAATTTTGGAATAAGGTCAAAGGATGAAGAATTGACTGGCCAGAGAAAAATGACACTTGGGAATTGGTTCTAGGACCAAAGAATGTTAGAAATGCGGATCGGCACAAAAATAGGTTTCTCGTGAATAAATTGACCTAAGATGGATAGGTTAAAGGAACAAAGATAGATTTGGTGTATGTAAAGGATATGCACAAAATGAAGGAATACACTTTGAATATATTATTTTCCCTAGTTTCTAGGAATGGAAGCATCTTGTTTGCTTTTAGCTTATGCATTGCTCCAAAAAATATTAAAGTGTATTAGATAGAGGTAAAATCCACTTTTTGAATGGGAAAACTTGAAGAAGAAGTCGCATTGAACAAACCGTATGATATCGCTTGTCATAAATACGAATTATGTGTGTAAATTAAAGAAGGCCTTGTATGGTCTAAATGTGCCCTAGAGCATATGGCACTCTAGAATGGATAAGTATCTACAACATGCGTGGTTCTAAAAAGGAAGTGAAGACAACAACCTCTATATCAAGGTAAGTCAAGGTAATATTTAATTAATCAAAGTTTATGTTGATATTATTTGGTAGTGATGGGATGTGAAAGTTAAGTGCTGTGAAATTTGAAAAGGATATGCGTAATGAATTTTAAAATGTCGTTACTTGAGAACTATCCTTCTTTTATGGACTTCATAACGCCAAAGCAACTAAGGAATTTTATTTCAAACTAAGCATATCAGAGAAATGATAAAGAGGTTTGGAATGGAAGATTGCAAACCGCTTATCACTCCCATGCAAACCACTTGTGTTAAGAAAATATGATGATTTGTAAAGTCTACATATCTGATGAAATACAAGTCAATGATTGGCAACCTAATATTTGTGACAATATTCAAGACCATATGTAATGAAGTTGGACAAAGTGGCATGATTTTAAGCAGTACCAAAGGAATCACACGTATGAGCAGCGAAGAGGATTTTAGATATCTCAAGGGAACACGATAAGATTTGATTTCATGGTATCCAAAAGGAAAGGATCTATCACTCTATTGCTTGGCCACAGATGCGATAGGGCGGGAAGAAATGATGACCAATCCAAGCACCGCTGGAGAAACGCCTACTTGGGTGAGTGTTTAGTATCATGGTTAAGCAAGAAACAATCATTAGTATCTTTATCACAGTCGAGGCAGAGTATATTAAAACAACACCGCGTTAAAACATGTCTGGATTGTTCAAACTCCCGGCTGAGATATATAGGTTCGATGATGAGCCCATCTCAATTCATTGTTATAATACGTTACTCCAGACCAAAAACCTCGATGATGCACTCCAAGACGAAGCACACCTAACCGGGTACCACTTCTACCGGAGAGGCCGGTAGAAAAGAACATCGAGTTGAGTATGTATAATAAAAGCAGTATGGCAGATATATTTACAAAAACCACTTCCACGAGAATCCCTTGAGTATACTCACCCGAGACTTAGAGTTATTTTTTACTCCAAAATGAATTCTTCTTGAATGCTTATCTTATATGTCTTATATCTAAACAAGGAAGCACCATAAATAGAAAAAAAGAGGCTTGTAGATAGGGGGAGCATCCCTGGATGAAAGATACCTTTGCCATTGATGACAAGGGGAGAGATTCACTGTGCGCAGGACAAAGGCATGGTTCTGTGGGGAGAATGAGTCATGCAGATGCATCATTGCAGGCATTGCTCTGTGGGGAGCATGAGTGATACACTCGACAGTACCCCGCCATAACGAAGTTTTTCCATCAATGGACATTGTTGATTAAGGTTGGTTTGCCCACCGATGTCAACCCTTGAATAAATACTAATAGCACAAAGGATGAACTCCAAAGGGTCCCCTTTATGGTGAAAGCCTTCACGGGAAGACGCTTTGTGATTGAGTTATCTTAGAAGTATGGTTAGTGAACAATGATTATTTGAAATAATGAGATGAAGGTCAATGAATTTTTCGAAACTATCCATATCGATAGTTCTTGTCATTCCATTTTCGGTGGTATGGAACGCTTTCACATAACTCCTCACCGTTAGAGAGTTATGACCATAAGAAGCTGGAGAACCCAAGTTTAGTAACAACCAAGTTTGTTTGATGGATAATGGTATGAGTTTTGATATATTTGCGTAATAATATTCCATATGGATAGTACATGTCATTCCATTTCCCGGTGGTACAGAAACCACAACTCCTCACGGCTCTGACAAGTATGGTCTCAGCAAGTTGGAGGACCCTCATATGTCATCTAGAAGCCCCATAAGGTCAAAGTAGTCATGGTTTAAGAGATTTGTGAAGGTAACACAAAGAAGTGATGAGTGTAAATAATAGAGTGTTTGTGGTTGATAAACTAACACAAAACAATGAAAAGAAAATAATATGTACTATTTGCTTCAATTTATTGATTGAAAATAAATGCATTTTTGGCAGTACAGAAACACCATGAACACCAAGAAATTAACATAGAACTAATCCAAGGACACCATGAAATTACTAACCATACTTAAACAAGAACACCAAGAACACCAAGAACAGTAATAGAACTAATCCAAGAACACCATGAAACAAACACACTTAAACAAAGTACCAACTCCTTGTAGATTTGAGATGTGACTAGAAAGACACGGGTTGAAGGAGGTTTCTTATTACAAAACTCTTTATTTCAATGTTGGAAATGCTGTAGCCATCTCTGTATATGTACCCATGATGGAAAAGTCTATTGATATCAAAAGTAGGTTTCTTGCAACACATGGGAACATTTTCGTCTGGTTTCAGAAGCTCCCAGTTTAATTCTTTAATTACGTCACCGATCATGGCGTTGATATGATTGAGAGCATCTCCTCTGGTTGCTCCAGGATTGCCTCTTTCATGTAACAAGATATACACGAAGCTTCTTCTCCACGGGCTCTGTCAGCCTGCATTCACCATGCCAATATCATCATTCCATTTAAAACGAAAAGGAAAATTCTCAAATATCAATGGCAACATGGAATACAAATTTATTGCAATTGCTTTTTATAGGGAGTACCTTTTAGCACGGCGTATCACCCTGTAATCGAAGGACGGCAGATGTTAAGTTATTGAGCTTCGATGGAAAGTCAACTCTTTAGGATGTGAGAGGAAAGGGGATGTCCATTAGAGTATGGGTTGCAATGCTGATACCGATGAGTAGAGTTAATTTTCCTGTTCTCCCCGTAGTAATTCTCAAACGTTGGAGTAGATAACCATAAGTGATCCACTTTGTTTCTTTGCATATACGAACTGCATAATCGTCCTAATTGCACAAGTACACGTAGTACAAGTATATATGAATCAAGTACAAGTAATAATAGTACAAGCATATGCTTCTTGCATATATGAATCAAGACAATCCTCCCACTGCACACACTCAAGAAAATTCAGTAATCACTACCCAAATAAATATGAAGCCAATTTAACGTTATCACAAAGAAATATTTGTTTTCGCAAATAAATGTATGAAATGTCAATTTCCATACAGCCTGTCGAGCATAGTCGAGCGTGTCTCTTCCTTGAGCCTTCTGTGCCTCTCGAGACATTTCATTTACTGTGTCGTAAAGTATCATGTACACTCATTTCATATACTCTGGAAGGCAATTTATCGCGGACGGATCCCATCTGGTCATTATACACACAAATATTGGTCATGTCGGTTAGCGAATAAGCAATTAATAAATATTGGTCATGTTCAATAGCGAATAAGCACAATAAATATTCCTTCAAAGAATTTTTGATTGATCAACACCACCTCTTAATTGCTGCTGTGAAGAGTTCGAGCTCATCAACTGTTCCAAAGACGTCGTACATATCGTCGAGAATCGTGACAACATGACTCGCTTTCGCAAAGGCGAGTCTGAATGCAGAATGTTGAGGCTCAAACGCGATGGAAGAAGCCCAAGTGTAGTATTCCACACGACGATGTCGAGTGAAGGTCATATTAGGCGAACCCGAATCTTTCCACCATCTACACATACAAATTTAATGGAATTTACTTAATTGTACTACTAAAATCGACTTAAGGAATACATTCAATGAAACACACAACATCACCTCAAGAGACAGTCTAACTCTCCCTTTTGTAACGATTGAAAGATGTTGAACTCCAGTTTTGCAAGTTCTAAAAGTTTCTCTGTCTTCATATATGACTTCCTGGACACAAAGCAAAGTATCCATTCAAAATAATTATAAATGAAAGAGGAGGTGTCAATGTGACTGAAATACAAAGCTATGAAAGGATGCTACTAGCCATTACGTATTCTGAGAGTCCTGTCCAAAGACGTCGATGTAATCCCTTGCTTCCAATCGTGGCAAATTTATGTGCCAACCTTGTTCCAGAACATCGCCTATCTGCAATTTAAAACACTAAAACGCATAAAGAAACCAACAAAAGTGGTCTATGTGTGAATGATAAAATATGTAATATTAATAGTCCTCACCTCTCGTGAAAGGCTGGAGACCGGTATCTTTTGCAGAGCTTCTTTCAAATACTTTGTGGAGAAGATTTCAGCCTTTTCCATGACCTCCCCTTTTCTTCACAGGGAAAGGTAATGAGGGAAGCCCGATATAAATTGACAATGCTTCTTATCTCTCCCTCTGTCTCACTGGGAGAGCATGCAAACTGCCCATTTTGATATTTGAAATGTTTCAAAACGTCTGCAATCAAAAAGATATTCTTTTTATTAATCTTAGATGGCAGCTCTGGCCATCATTCTGGAAAAGAAATTCAAGGAATGATTTACTAATAAAATGTCGATATATATCCGTGTAGTCGAAGAGTTCGAAGCCCCAAGGCAGTTGAGTTGATGTCAGGAACAACACTTTGTACCCCACATCCAATGCCCTTTTGGTTCCAATAACTGCAGGTCAAAATAATGTGTCGTTATAATCATGTGTATTCCTTATGTAAGCATAAATAAATAATGGTGACTGACCTGTAAACATAATCAAGGGCTGATTTTATCTCATTTCTGAAATGCTTGTCGATCCCCAAACGTTCAACGCTATCGACCATCCACAGGCGTTGAATGAGATCATTAAGGGGACTGAATTCTCCGTCTTGCAATGACATTGAATTGAACATCTTCTTTACTTCATTAATCAGTCTCTCAGCCTGTTCACGGTAAGCAGGTTCCTAACCATGTCCATAAAATACGGTAAATTGGAGGAGAATATTACAGTATATATTCTAAACGAAGAAGAATAAATTTAAAGCGAATTACCCCATAAGGCATTGATAGAAAGTGAATGATATCATCGTTCCAGAGGTTGGGATGATAACCGCCCGTACATCTTTGTACACTTTCATCAGATACGGTCGAGCTCATGCTCATGGCAGGCATGGCAGATTTACCTCACCTAGACATTCCCAGAGTTGGGATTGTTCTACAGAAAGTTCCAAGAGTTGGGATTGTTCTACAGAAAGGCTTAAGCTTATCCGTAGAACTGATTAACGATTTGGATGCCAACAGGACGATAGATAACATATCCATTCATGCTCGCTATAATATGATAGCTTTTGTCCTATGGGAGAATTTGAATTCACTGTAGAACCCAGTCACTGTTCCGTTTATATAGAGCTTTACGCCCAGGCACGATCCTCAGTTTTTGTTGTTTTTCTCCGAAATGTTCGATCACCTAATCAGCTGCTCAAGCATCACCTAATCAGGATACTCACTTTTTGTTGTTTTTCTCCGAAATGTTCGATCACCTAATCAGCTCCTCAAGCATCACCTAATCATGTAGAGCAAGATCAAATTATATGCTTTTGAAATTGCGTTCATATTATTGGCGAAATGAAAGGTTGGTGTATGGCCTACGTACACCAATTATATGCTTTTAAAATTGCGTTACATGTCCATGAAATCATTGGAAGAAGCCATTTCTTGGTGAAAACACTTTATCACATGTACGGGACTATGGCGTAAGACACCGAGAAAATAAACAAATAATACTAATGTGATGTTTTTCGGACATTAAGAACATATATATCAATATTAATATTATGATTTTTTAATATTAAAATTAAATATTTTCTTGGATTTCAAGTAGTTAGTTTCTTTTTTTTCTAAATTTAATCCATGATGAGAAGATGTTCAAGAAAGTATCAATTCAATTATTAAGTCAAGTACTTAGGGTATCCTTCAAAACCTAATGGGTATGGAAAAACCAATGAAGTCAAGCCAAAATAAATAAGTGGTGAAATAAGTGGTTATCTAGTGGTGGAAGATTGGAAGATTGACTTTAGTACAATCACTTTTAGAGGTTATTTCTATCTTTTCACATATTTTTTTCTTCTCACATACTTTAGAGCATATATTCTAAAAGGGGTTCTTGATAATAATGGGATAAATGTTTTTAGGTTTTATGGTGGGGTGACTGCAAGCTAATGATGGTCTCTCATCACGGTTTAAGTTGGAGAGATTATTCAAAGTAATTTTACAATGAATTTGATTATAGTTTAAGAAGATGAAAGGTAGGAAATTGGATTACCTTTTGGAATATAAAATTTTATTCATAGAAATTGTGAATAACTATGTCAAATTTGATTTTTTTATAATAGTGGTATCTTATTTTTCCAACAAAATATAAGGTATATGTTTTGTTCGTGCAGGTGTTGAGTACCTTAACGATGAAATTTCATTCCAAAAACTTGTATACTTGTAGAGAACCTGTTTTTCTTGTCCCTCGTATTGTTTTAGAAATTTATAATATTAATTTTATATATTTTTTAAATTATCAAAGTCAGCATATCCATCGAATTGCAACGTCTTTTGTTGTGCATGCTAAGAGGGTCTTAACATGATGAAAACCATTTCTTTGTTTTTTAGATCATAGATATCGGTCTCCACTAGTGTCGCATATAAATCATTCGAGAAATGGTTAAGCTACAAAACTTTATAGAAAAAATAAGAGAGGTATGTATTTTATGATTTTAACATATATGTCAACACAAAAATAGATTAAAAATAGTAAACATTATTAATTTTTCAAAAAAAAATATTAGTTTTTTGGAT
>SNQJ01S0046012.1:50279-61021 GCA_010110895.2 Picea sitchensis
GATCAAATTCCTTCGTGCAATGGTTTTATAAGAATGCATTAACTTTGTGATTAAATCCTTGGTGCAATGTTCGATATAGTGTTTTTTTTTCATATCATACAAATGCTATTGTTGATTTGAACATTCGGATCAAGTTTTGGTTAAGCGATTATTTGATAATCCATTTGATATTTGGTTTACAATGCTTTGATTGTGATTTGAATGAATCTATTACCAAGGCGTCGTCGGTTGTACATGCCAACATGAATGTTTTGCATGGTCTCAATCCACTCCACCACCCTCGCACGCATAAGCATTAACGTCTGCATTGCACCTCGGGCTACCTCTGTTTGTTCTGGGAAAACCTGTTGGACGTTAGTCCTGTGTCTACCAAACAAACCCCCTCACCAACTACCATGTTGATCATGTGTTGTCTCCTATGGCTCCTGTAGTGCGCATAGAACCTAATGGCGTCCAAACATTGTTGTTATTTGATAACGCTCGTGAGGACCTAGAGAGTTATGGCTGGTTATTTTTCATTCAAAAATTCAAGGGTTTCAACCTCGTAGTTGCTCAACAGTTTTCCCTCACATTCGATGGATGCAGGGCCAAAGTTGGGGACATCCAAATCGAATTGAATGAAGAATTCCTCAACTCAGCCACTGGTCTGCCAACCAAAGGGCAGAGTTGGTTTAAGAACTCGAAGGTGGATGAAGTGCCATGGCTGCTCCTATTTACCTTGAGGAAAATTATCAGTTGTGACAAAGGTATGCCAGTCACAGCCCTTAAGTCTTGATGGCATGATTTGTTGGCCATTGTTAAGCAATTCGTTACTTGCGAAGGTAGATATGGTTTAGTTTTTCTCTACCATCTCCGGCTGCTTATGAATTTCATATATTTCCCTTTGAATATGCCTCATTACCTCCTTCGCAATTTGTATAAAATGGCCAAACGATTTAAGAGGGAGAAGGCCGACTCCAGCCTCTTCCACCACTGTTTGATTAAAATTATCATAGTCCATCATCTGAAGTTGAGTGGGGACTATTGGGAAGATTTCTTGTTGAGGAATGGCTTTGCCACTCCTAAATTTGGTCAAGTGGAAAAAACTGTGGTCACCGAAACCCTTGTCGGGCCTGTCGTGCCCCCTCCTACCCTCCTACCCGCTATTGAACCCTCGACCTACCCTAACGATGACCTACCCGACACCCTGCCTGACTCATGTTTAAAATACAGTGCTAATCCTGTTAAGAGGCCTGCAAGAAAAAAGGGCAAGGGTAATGCTGATGTCAATAGAAATGGTAAGAAGGTTGCACACTGGGTATCTAGGTGTGCTCGCAATAAACCCAAACAAAACACAGATCATAAACCTATTTTTTTGAGTGAAGACTCAGATTCTAAAATCGAGCAATTTCTGACTGAGGAGTACCCATACTCACATGGCCTGTGTTCTGTCAAGCCCTATGACTACATATGCAACCTCCCACCGTTCCTTAAGGATGACCCCAACTTCCCCGGGATCAAGTTTGATAGTGAAACCCTTGGAAATTTAAAAGACTCCCCACCTGTAAGGGCACGGCCCGATCAACCACAGTGCAATGAATGCAACTCATGGCTCAAACAATACTATATAGATGTCCCTCTGTTGCAATCCTGAATTAATTCCTTGGAAGACCGGGTGACTATGTTAACCAAGGAAAATGATAGACTGCAAGCTAACGATAAGAGGCAAAAGACCACAGGCTCTATCGTGTTCAAAAATGTTGAGGCAGCCACTGCCATTGTTAATTCGAAGTTAGCCTGACCGAATCGTATCCCTACAGCCAAGGTCTGATATTTCAATAATGATTTTAGAATGATTTGGTTTGTTTTGAATTAGCATAAACGATTTGGTTTGTTTTGAATTAGCATAAACGATTGTGTTTTCTTTGAATTAGTATAAAATATTTGTTTGATAAATCAAATATAGTTCTGTTTTGATTGAATTAATTTAATACGATTTTGTTTATAAATATGACCAGCTACAGAATCGTGAGATTCTGTAGCTAGTCATAAAATTTGAATTTCTGTTGATTTTACAATTTAAACACAATCTAAAATCGTTTATTTTTGTACATCTACAAGTACACACAAATTCCAATGGGAGTTGGAAAGATAATGGCATTTTAGAACATGCTTTTTCTTACACGGTTTTGGGATTAGGTTGTTAGTCTTAGATAGGAATAGTAATTTGGGAGATTGTTCCCATATTTTGTGCAAACAGTTTTGATGATTTCCACAGGGAATGTTTCATCCTGTGGCCTTTATATACTTATTATTTTTTGTAAACAAGCCATCGCTTCTTGGAGACAGAGACTATGGATTGATGATTCAGACTGGAATGAAAGTGGATGTTTTGTAACAGCTTTAACTTTCAATATATCAAACTTTTATTTTAAGTTTTGTTCATATCAGTTTGTAATCAAATTATTGACTACTTTAGATATCATGATTTGTTACAGGTTGATGTGATTTGGTTTAAATATTGTCCATATTTGATGTCTCTTATTTTACATACAACAATTATCCTGTTTCAATTTAATGAGAAGAAGGTTAATCTTCTTTGTTAAATTAGCAGTTATGTGCAAATCTTTGCAGAGGGATTTATCTTAATGTGATTATTTGTAAAATATAAAATTGTTGTTGCTGCCTCCCTTACCTGTTCTGTCATAATAATTCAGAAGCATTGTTGCTTCATGTTTATGTGAAGTTTTGGAGAATCTGGTGCGGGTTTCCCCCATCAAACAGCTAAATCGAATACTGTGCACAGGACAAATAGGAAGCACTACTACAGGTGAGTCTGTTAGTATTATTCAATTAGTTTAGTTAATATATGAATTTCTTGTAATCTGAACACATCTCTCTGTTCATTTCTATAATTCATATTTACAGTTAGTATTGTTATTTTAATTGATTAGCTTAGATAGCTTTCATTTTATTTTTTTCTCATAAAAATTATAAAAATAAAAAATAATAGCTTCGCTGTCATAAGACAATTCACAAATGATTTTGCAAATTTCGATCAAAATTTGTATTCTGTAAATACTGTACATATATAATTGAGATTTAATTGTATTGATAGCTAAACATTTAATAAGTAGAATTATTGTTTTATAATATTAGTTAGTAAACTGTATATATAGTTTTCGATTTGTATATAGTTTGCAGTAGTTGTTTTTTCACTTAGATTAGTTTGTTTAGTTTAGTTTTTATTTCACTTTCCTAGGACTTAGATCGTCTAACGGAGCCGCTAAGCCCGTCGGAGTGGATTAATCCAAATGGCTTGGGTTATTTAGACAACCCCGAACCGGATCCACCCCTCCATTTGACGAGCGGTCAATTTTGCCCATCAACAAATGGCGATAGAAGGAGGGCCTGAAAATTATTAATGGCACGAGGTGGTCATAAGAATCCTCCACCACCCAACCTCTCACCTATAGTGACAAGAAGTCATTCAAATGACAACATCGTCCCTCAAACAACAACCACATAAAATGACAATTTACGGATCACAGTTGAACCAGTAACCCCAAATCCTACAAGTGGTGACGTACAAGACATTGTCTTCCAATCTCTCTTAAGAACACATAGTTCCTTCACCCGTTTAAGACAACCAAATCGACCTTTGGACCAGCCATTAGATTTCTTTGATATCAGAGAACAACTTGGAGGCACTAACCTCACTGTAAACCCTACAGATCCAATCCTCACTCCTGCTGCAAGAGGATCTGGAATACCACCCTCACCACCTCCATCATCCCCTTCTTCTTCTGGAGAAGACTCTTCTGACGAAGGCAGTTCCTCTTCCTAGCCTTCCACACCACCCACACCAATGGCCAACCAGAACAATCCTGCCAGACCCTGGCTTGACCAAGATGCAGTAGCCATACCCGGGCCTCAGCATCCCTTACCCAAACATCCAGAGAAGTGGCTCCCTAAGTTTGATCCTGACTCTAAATAGATTGTCGAATATCACATTAAAAAGTTTATGTTAGCCATTAGACTCCGTAATGTCGAGCATGAAGACGTAGTCTACAGATTGTTCCCCTACACTTTCGAGGGAAATGCCTCTACCTGGTACTTTGCCTAGCAACCCCATATGATCGTGTCATGGGAGAAGTTTGAATCCTGCTTTCTTGATAAATTTGGAGACGATAAGTCTCCAGAAGTTCTAGTCATGGAGCTTTCTAGTTTAAGAATGAATCCCAAAGAGAAAATCAAAGACTTTAACCAAAGATTCTTAACACTAAAGAACTGAATCCCTATGGATTCGATGCATGTTGAGAATCTTATCATAGCATACTATACTAAATCTTTACATCAAAGTATAGACATTTGGGTAAAGCGATCTAAGAAATCCACGTTGTTAGAGGCCTTCGAAGAGGCCAATTAGATTGAGAAAGACATCCTTAGTTTAAAGGACACCACTAGCAATGAAACAAAGCCTAGTTCATCTTCCAAAAAGAAAATTGAAATCCTCCCTAGACCTGCTCAAAATAAAACACAACCTGAAAGATCAGATTTAGAAAACCTAACGAAAGTCGTTCAAAAAATGTCAAATCAAGTTATATATTTGAAAAGGACGGACGAAGAAGCTTCTTTGAGAAAAGGGCCTTACAAACCCCCGTTTAGGAAACCTTTTCCCACCAACCGACCTAATTCAAATACTGAGGGCATAAATCTAGAAAGCCTGCAATTCGCCATTCAAACTATTCTAGAAGCCCAGGATAACTTGATGCCCCCTGAGATCCCTGAGGAAGTAGTTGAACAAGAGACAGTTAAAGAAGAAGAATCTTCTCCGAACATCTTTGGACACTTCTCGGATAGCATTTTTCAAGCTAATTTCGAGACAGTACATCCCTACAATACTAGGAGTAAGATAGCAAACAAACCTTCTTCTGAAAACACTACAACTTTGCCCCCAAAACAGTCTAAACCAGCTAAGACTAAACAGAGTCATGTAAACCCAAAATTAGATTATGATTTAGTTGAAGATCTAAAAAAGTTAAGGGCTAACATTTATGTTTATGAATTATTAAAATTTTCATTTTTGCTACAAAAAATGTTACAGAATATCGCAGAGAATAGCAAAAACGATAATCCAAGCAGTAACAAAGTTGTTCAGAACAACCCAAAAGTTCCTCAGAAGACTTCCACCAAGAACAATTCTGATCCTCATGAGAAGGGAGGCCTTCCTGTAAATAATGTAACAAATGTAGATAAATTAGCTTTAGAGTCTGGAATTAAAAAGCCACAAGCTTCCACCATTAGTACTCGCAGAAATGTACCTCCTTTTTTGTTAACTTTCGAAATCTTTAATAGGAACGTGCACAATTGTATGGTAGATTCAGGAGCGTCATTCAATGTAATGCCATGGTCTGTGTGTCAGAAGATTAATGCTGAAGTTGAACCATCCACCTTAAAGAACATCCAACTTGATAGAACTAGTGTTAAAGTTGTAGGCGAATTAAGGAATGTTCTTATAAGATTATCATCTAACCCCAAAGTTCATCAAGTAATTGATATTATTATTGTGGATATTCCAGAAGTTTATGGTTTGTTTTTAAGTAGAGACTGGTCAAAGCATCTACACGGCTATTTCGCGACAGATTGGTCTCACCTGTGGCTGCCTGAGAACGGAAAGCCCAACAAGATCAAGGTAAATCGTGAACGCTACCTAAAGCTCACAGTCACAGATTCAAATGATCCCATTGAACCATTTACACCTTCTGCCGATTCACCCGAAATACAAGGGATGGATACCTTTTTCGGCAATTTCATGGCTGAGACTTCCGCTATCATTAATCCATAACAACAGTCCGAGATTGTAGCATATATGTAGCTAGCAATTTCTACACAATGGTCTCATGGACCCAATAAAAATCAAATATGGTGTCTCTACTTTAACGGGTCAAAGTCCAAAGAAGGAGCTGGTGCAGGCTGCGTTATTATTGATCCAGCAGGTAACAAAACCCTGATTACATGCAGGTTAGAATTTGAATGTACTAATAACACAGCAGAATACGAGGCTTTATTGCAAGGCCTCAGAAAAGCATTAGATATGAACATTCAAAATTTGACTGTCTTTGGCGATTCGGAAATTGTGGTTAGACAGGTAAGAGATTCTATCCACTGTCTGTCTCTGCATCTTAAAAGCTACCAATCTGAGGTATGGAATCTAATGAATAAGTTTTCTGCTTTCAACATAAATTATATTCCTAGATTGAATAATTCAAAAGCCGATTTATTAGCTAATGTAGCTTCAAAACTCTTTCCTGTAGAAGGTTTGTCCCCGAATACATTCTCCATCGAACTGTTGTTTAGGCCATCTGTCCCCGACAACATCACGAATTGGAGAGTCTTCGACGATGATCAATAAATTATTAGTTTCCTGCATATGGAAGAAACTTTCCAAGGTGCGGTGATCGACGAATGCACTCATGACGACAATCTGCCCGATTTCACGGTAATACCAGATTTAAGATCTCCTGAATCTTCATCGGACATGGTAAATTCTATCCCTAAATTTGTAGTTAGATTAGAAAAATTTTATGATCTTCAAGACAAATTCAAAAAATCGGTCAACTGTAAAACAAATAGTTCCTCGTTATCATATGAAAAAGTAAACTTAGGAACTAATGACAATCCACAGTGCATTAATTTAGGGGTGGGGTGTTCTGAACAAGAGAAATCCGCATTTATTAAATTGTTTAAGGAATTCAAGGATGTTTTTGGATGGACGTATGACGACCTTAAAACCTTTGACCCTAACATAATACAACATGTCATTCCTATGAAACCCCAAACCTTATTGTTTCAACAAAAGTTAAGAAAAATGCACCCTAAACTTGAACTGACCGTCAAAAAAGAATTAAATAAACTCCTGAATGCTAAGATAATCTTCCCAGTTAGGCACACACAATGGGTTTCTAACCTTGTCCCTGTTCGGAAGAAGAGTGGTGAAATCCGACTATGCGTCGATTTCCGAAACCTTAATCGAGCGTCTGATAAAGACAACTACCCTGTCCCACCCATGGAACAGATCCTTCAACAGGTATCTGGTTCTGAGAGACTATCCTTATTGGATGGTTTTTCAGGGTACAACCAAGTCCTGATGTCTCCTCCAGACCAACTTAAAACTACCTTCCACACTCCATGGGGCACCTATGCTTATAGGAAAATGCCCTTTGGACTCATTAATGCCGGTGCCACTTTCCAGAGAGCGATGGACATCACTTTTCGAGGCTTAATCAATCAATCTGTCTTATTTTACCTAGATGATGTTACTGTATTCTCGAAAAACAAAACTGATCATCTAGCTCATTTAAGAGTCGTTCTACATCAATGTCGTAAGTACGGCATTTCCTTGAACCCCAAAAAATCTATCTTCGTAGTATAACAAGGTAAACTCTTAGGATTTATTGTGTCAAGCAAAGGGATGATTATCGACGCTGAAAGGACTCAAGTCATATCAAAACGTCCCTCTCCCTCATCCAAGAAGTCTATGCAGTCTTTCTTAGGCCAGATAAACTTTGTTAGGAGATTCGTCCCCAGTTTCTCTAAAATGGTGAGACCTTTACAAAATTTAATTAAGAAAGACGCACAATATCATTGGGGACCCTTAGAAAACCAAGCTTTTAATTCAATAAAAAAGGCCATAATAGATGCTCCTTCTCTCATGAGCCCCAACTTTTCGCAAGACTTCACGCGCTACACATTTGCTTCTAACTGCTCCTACGTTGCTGTCCTAACTCAAAAGAACACTGAAAACAACGAAGTCCCAATTGCCTTTATGAGCTCTGCTTTCAAAGGTGCAGAACTTAATTACCCAGTGGTAGATCAATAGGCCTATGCTATTTTTAAAGCAGTAAAGCACTTTCGATCTTATCTTTTGAAATCTAGGACCAACATTATTGTCCCTTACCCAGTCATCAAAAATCTATTAGTGTAGAAAGAACTAGGCGAAAAGAGGGCGAACTGGGCCACCTCCTTACAAGAGTATGACATAGAAATCACCCCAGCACAAATAGTGAGAGGCCAAGGGCTATGTAAGTTAGTAGCTGACTTAGCAGTAGGACAACAAGAAGAAAACGATATGTCAAACCCAGGACAGCACAATCAAAATTCAATCTGTTGTGCACAAAACTCTGTCAGTCCCTGGTATGACGATATAAAATTCTGTCTTGAACATGGATCAGCCCCCCGTCACCTGAATCCAACTAAAAGAAGAGCATTAAGATTAAAATCTACCTCCTTTCAGTTGATTAATGGTATTCTGTTTCGTCAAGATTTTGATGGAGTACTAATGCGTTGTCTTGAGAAAGATGAAGCAGAAAAGGACTTACTAGAATTGGACGCAGGAGAAGCTGGTGGGAATTTTGGTGGGGATACCACTACCCATAAAGTTTTAAGAGCAGGTTATTACTGGCCTACACTTTTTAGAGATGCTCATGCCCTGTGTCGCAAGTGTATCATATGTCAAAAAACATCTGGGCAGATATAGAAACCAACCTTTCCTTTGCAGCCTGTTTCAGTAGACTCCCCTTTTCAGCAGTGGGGTCTTGATATTATAGGTCCAATCAATCTGCCATCCTCACAGCAGCATAATTTTATCATAACAACCACACATTACTTCACCAAGTGGTTTGAAGCTGCCCCCTTAAGCGCTATAAATACCAGTCAGGTAATTGCCTTTTTAAATTCGAATATTATTACTCGTTTTGGTATCCCTGACTGTTTAGTATTCGATAACGCTTCTTATTTTTCGTCTCTTGAGATGAGTGAGTTCGCTCTAGAAAAGGGAATTAAATTGAAATATTCTTCTAGCTACTACCCCCAGGGTAATGGATTGGCAGAATCAACAAATAAGAATTTGATTAAAATCATCAAGAGAACGGTATCTGAAAATCACAAAAATTGGCATAATGCACTGTTAAACGCAATCTGGGCTGATAGAGTAACACCGAAAACTGTTGTGGGAAACTCTCCCTTCTTTCTTGTCTATGGAAGAGAATAAATTCTTCCACCACATATTCTTCTTCCCTCACTACAGCTATCACAGAAAATACAAGAAGAAAACTGCCCTCCTTTGGAGAGTCGAATTAACGCTTTAATAAAACTAGAAGAGGTAAGGGCTCAAGAAAAACATAAGTTAGATCAGCATCAACTTGTGGTCAAAAGCTGGTTTGATTCCAACTCTGTGTCTGATAGGAACTTCGAAGTAGGTGACCTTGTCCTAAAATGGGACAAACCACATGAGGGAAAGGGAGAGCATACGAAGTTTCAGAACTTATGGCTAGGACCGTTTTTAATTGCTAAGAAATTGGGTCCTAGATCTTTTCGATTACAAATTCTAGAGGGACAGCGAGACACCTATCCGGTGAATGACCAAGCTATGAAAAGGTATTTCGCTTGATGACAACCCTGTGTATATTGTGTAAATATTTTTCTTTTGTTTTGTTTTCTTTTGTTGTTTTGGTTTTGATTTTTCCCTTACGCTCATCAGTTTTTTCTTTTGGAAATACACATACCTGCATTATGAACTATTCGGACAAAGAAAACAGAAAATTATTTCTCTGAAATGACTGTTGAAAAGTTGTCTAAACATCAATTATAATATACTTCTGAAATTTACATCCATGTTGAGGAAAGCCTGTTGTTTGAAAGAAGTTTATTGATCTCAATCTGTAAGTGAAGCCTGTCATGATCATCCATTTTCTTCTTACACTGTCCTTGTTCCTTAAGGGAATAACTCAAAAGATGTCTCCCTGCTTTCGAAGGTTGGTTTTGTAAACAAACCATCTCTGAATCTTAATGAAGGACAGTTTAAAAAATTCTTTCAAGGTCTGTAAAAATATGTCTAAAATATCATAATTTTCAGCGTCACCCCACTCAATTATATATCTTTAAAAACCAAAGAAATCCTTAAAGAGTTGTGGGAAGTGCTTGTAAACCCGTTGGGATACTGAACAGGTCTGCTGGCAGCGGGTAAATGCATGCATGATGCCAAGACAACTTCGTCGGGGTACTGAACAGGCCCGCTGGCAGCGAAGCAATGTCGGGTATATGAAAATTTGCAAATATGAAATTTATTGACCTTGAAATGTCCTTTATTCTGATCTGGAACTTCTTGGAAGGATACATATATCAGAGTGGGTTAAATGGAAGCCTTGTCGAGGCTATGGATGTCTGATGGTAGCAGTGGCTCTGTCAACAGTATTGGAAATTTTATCTTTAATATCATGACTCACTTGTCTTAAGATTGTTATCAGTTTTCATCTTTTAAGCACAACTGCAATTTTTTATGACTAATGATGATGTTTAAACAGTTTTTTGGTTGTTTTTGAGTTAGAATTATTCTATTTATTCTAATATGGATTTGTTATTTTGGCAGAGATAACTACTTCTACCAGTGTGTCGCCATTGTTGGCATCCATTTTTCATTTTTATCTTCTCCTTATAAGATGCCTACACAAGGGTTTTGAACCCTCAATATTCATCGCAATTCTTTAAACGAAACGACAATATTATCTTTTGCTTTCGCACACCTGCCTTTCATTTTCATTTTTCATGACTGCAAGCGTGAAAACCTTGAGTTGGAAGTCATATTGATAGCGTTAAAATCATCTTTGGATTATTACAGATCTTTTTGTTTATGTCGTCATGACTCTTTTACCTCCGAATCACTATCGATCATACATTTATCAAAACACCAAGCCTTTATTCAC
>SNQJ01S0046013.1:0-27023 GCA_010110895.2 Picea sitchensis
CTCCGTAGGCGGCACCGCTGCCAGAACCGGCGCGGGAAGCCTCGCTGTTGCCATATACATATCCATTACCGTTTCCCTGGCCTCGGTAGGAACCATAGCCATTGCCCGAACCGGCTTCGAAAGCGTCTTCCACACCGCGATCGCTGCTGGTGACGTAGCCTTCTCCGTAGCCGGCGGTATTAGATCCGCCATTGGGGTTGTCGTAGGCAGGTTCCTTGTTAAAGAATCTGCTCTCTCGCGCCTCCATGTTACAGAGAAACAGACTCAAGGAAAGCACAAATATGCACACAACTTTAGTCATGCTGGGCGCCATTATCGATTATCTCTTCGATATTGCAGAGCTAGATTAGGCGCTGATAAGATGCAGAGAAGTGAGGTTTCGTATTTATATACCAAAATTTTTTGGTTGATGCCATGAATTGTTTCTTAGATTCCTTGCCTAGTGCGCCCCCACATGCTTGTGGGTCTGCCTAACTGGTAAAGTTGATTTGCATTCTTTTTTCTTGTCACCGACATAACCAGTTGGTAGCCCGTCAATATAGATCCTTGTCGTGTTTCTTGACTAAAAGGCAACATGCCGAACATCGAATCATGATCTTTTCCATGAACAACCCTTCTTTGAAGATGGATTGATAGAGGTGAGTAAATTGAGAGTGTAAAAGTAGAGGTTGGAATGTCCAGAGAAAGTTGATCCAACATTGCAAAGTCTATTGATGCGCAATCACAGCAATGACTTGTGTATCATTCTGGTACTCGTCGGGGCCCGGGGATAGCCACTGGCCAATGGTTTGAGTCAACGTACATATCAGTTTTATTTTTGACAGGAATTACAGTCTTCTGCGCGCTGCGCTTCGATTGCGGTTGCGTAGTTGTCGGGACTCGGGATCACGGGGATGTAGGGTCTAACCAGACTTGGGATCCCCGGCGGAATTTCGGGTCACTATTGACGGCTATTTATTGGTTCATATTGTTTGTCATTATTGACTAAACTCTATCATTAAAAAATATAAGTACGGTACAAATGCTGAGTAACGGCAGTCCTATAGGCCTATTATAGTAATAGGTTATTTTTCTTCTCGAATTTCGTTTTTCAGTTTAAAAAATGGATATGAATCCGGTCAATTTTTCAGGGGTAGTCTGAGTTTTTTTCATGGATCAAAGTTCCATTCATTTCAGATCCTTACTTTACGGATTTTGTCCCATTTTAAACCAACTCAACTGCTCAGAAAATTGATCAGTTGGAAATTTAAAAATCGGTTGGAAAAGTAACTCGGGAGGTAAGATTGTTCCAAGTTAGCCCACTCCCCTATTATATCTTGGAATAGAAATTGAAATATTTTTAATAAAACAAATTGTAATTTAAAATAAAAACTAGTGTAACCCTAAAGCAAGGGAAAGAGAAAAAACTAGCATACCCCTAAAGCAAAACACAAGGTAGATATGTTGTAAAGAAAAATAACATATTTTTTTAGCTATTATAATTTTATGGTAAAAAATTCAAGAGGAATACACATGCTTGAAAGAGAATAGTCAATAAATAACAGAATTGCAAGGTGGAAGAGTAATCACAACAATGAAATGTTTTGCATTAGGTGAAATGTCTGGATGTTTTATTAAATAAAATGTATCATATCCAATTAACCTTTGGACATATTCTAAATCTATTTAGAAGGAACTATGCTTAGAGATTGAAGTGATATATATGTTTTGGACATTTTAATTTGTACACGGGGATAGCTAACAGTGTTTTATTTATCCATTTTGTGTTAGAAGTGCAAAATTTTTGCAACCTTGAACTCGTCCCTCCTCATTCCACGTGCTTTGTCCATGATGAATGAATACTACTCCTTTTGTTGCTTTCGCTCCTGCTTTGTGTTCTTCTTTTCTCTCAAACTACACATTCAAAACCTTGTATGTTCCCCTAAATTCAAATCCATTTCTTCTTCTTAGGTAGAACCATGAAAGATAGCCTCCATTGGACTCCCTACTATTACGATGAGTTAAGGAAACTCTCCTATTTTTTTTAAAGACCCTCACTACATATTCATCTTCTACAATGTTGAGTATTCAACAACTAGCACAACGGCAATAATGATTCAAATGGAATCAAGAGTTGTTCATAAAAGAACAACCTATGCCTGTCTCCAATACCATATTTAGTGGAATTCAATAGAATCGAGAGTGTCTTATCTTGTCACTCACTCGTTCATACTTGTGGTGGAACGCTCTCGTTTTCTTATAGAAACAAATTCAATCCCATGTCCATTGTATAAGGATGCATTTTGGTCTGGTAAAAGATCTACCAAAGGTCTAGCATGTAGAGACAGAGAAAATATAGCAAAGCAAGCTTTGATAATGCTCACAAAATAAGGAAAAAATGATATAGATGTCAATTATGTATAAGGATGTACGCCCTCTTCTCTAGCATAAAAACTCAATTATGAACTCAGAAACCTTTTCTAAAGCTTGTGCCCTGCAAAACCATGAGAGCCAAACCATAACAAAGATTTAAAGAGAGAAGAAAAAATGTTGATATGAGTAAATGCCAATGTTGTCATCCTTGGGAGATCTTTGTCTTACACCATGTATTCATTTCTAGAGATGTTTTGGAGCTATATTTTTTTCCAAAGGTCAACGTATTTTATAATTGACTCTAATATTCTTGCAAAGCTTCCAAAGAAATCCTATTTAATTGATTCATAGATTGATCACTTCTTTCACATAGCCACTTTTCTACATTTCATGTTTTATTTTTCCTTAAGGTCCTCTCAATGTATGCACAAATTGTAGATTTTGGAGGAACTATGAGGGCTACCCAACAAGCTTGTCTTTTGACCTCTTGTTGGGATCTAAGTTTAGTTATGCAAATCTGTCCTTGTTGTTGTTTTAGGACAATAAATAGGATTGTTTACTTCTTCCAAGAAATTTTCCCTCAACTAATGGATATATGCTCTTTTAAGGTGCCCTTGCAAGTGGTTTTAGTAACACAATGTTAGCACATGCATACCTCAAAACATATAACACTCCTCTAGGATCTTAACAATCTCCTATTGTTGATCTAAACACTAAGCATACATGAAAACTGAACACAAGTATTTTTTGTCAACATTACCTTAGATAAAACCCCCCAAGGGAAAACGAGTTTAGAATGAAAGTGTTTATATGTGACGTCTCAAGGATGGAAGGAAACAAGTAAAAACATAAAATGGAACCTGTACAAGTAGCAAGCTCCTCTCAATCTTTGCTAGAAGGTTCCAAGAGGAATGTGCCCAAGCAAGTGTTCCCTCTCTCCTTTGTTGTCTCTTCCACTGAACTGATGCGCCCTTGATCCTCCTTTGACTGATGAAGAAACCCTTGCACATAAACAAGAGGTTGCATGCGTCATCAACATTGAATCTCTCGGATCTACAATAGCTCAAGAATTGATAGTGCTTGCTTAGCTTACGCCCTCCTCCAAGAGTGCGCCCTCCACCAAGCATGAACTCTCTCCAAAAAATAATGAGGGTCTAAGCCTCCATGTGCCCTCCATGAATGTAGGATCCCAATATTCCCTCACACAATTATTCCATTCTCCTCTCAATGCTCCTCTCTAAACTCTCCAAGTGAACAAATGAGTGAATGACCCTTCAAGTGCCCTATGCGCCCCTCTTGAACCATCCATAACGAAACCTAAAGATGAATGGCCTAGATCACTCCAAGCCACCTCTAATCAATGGGTGAGATCATCTCAAAATAATCTCACTTAGAAACCACTTTGGGTTAAGTGTCCTAAGTTCACTTTATGTCCCTCAATTCACCCACTTAGTGAATTAATTGTCACTTTTTCCTTAAGTGACAAATTCCACCTTTTTTAATTAGGATAGAGTCAATGTGGAATTATAAATAAAGTACAAGGTACATAGTCACAAATATGTCCCTCTTGTGGTTAAAGACTCACAACTATTGAAATATTTTAACTGGGAAGAATATTCTATTTATAATTAAGTTATTTTCTTATAGATCAAATCCCCTTTTGTGGATTGATCATGTCGGGATTTGTATAAGACCAAATCCCCTTTTGTGGATTGGTCAAACAATCGTTAAATGGTGTTGTTTGTAAAGTCGGTCCCTTGGGCTAATTAAAGTGTTTTCAACCACTAGTTGGAGAATTCGGCCATGATTGATGAAAGGACATAACCCTAGCACCTCCCAACCAGTATAAATAAGTGAGGAGGGCGCCTCATTCTCTCACCCACTCAAGTCACTCATCTAGTGCGCAAGTTTTGAAGGAAGATGAAGTTAGAAGAAGGAGAAGAGAGAGGCGCATGCTTAGTGGTGGATTATCTCTAGTGTTTTGGTCTTTCTCTTGGCATTATATTGGCAATCTATATTAAGGAAGTTTTTGTTGGGTTTTCTCCACCATGAGGGTTTCCAAGGATAAAATGTTGTGTACCTTGTGATTGTGTTTCCTTGAGTGATCCTATTTTGTGCTATTATCTTTGAAAAACATTAAAAATTAACATGGTATCAGAGCTAAACTGAAGAGAGTTCCTTTCACTAGGTAATAAAAAACGTCATTGTTGTCATACAAGAAAATTAGGGATTTTTGTTGGAAGGGAATTTTTTCCTAAAAACCATCTAGAAAAGTGCACCCTAGCCTAACGAACTCGTTGGAATCTTGAGCGCACCTTTTCAGTGGCCAAAGCCTCTGAAAAGTCAAACCCTAGTTTTGACTGGTACTAGAAAACGAGAAAACCAAAACCAGTACCAGAAGTACCAGTCCATATTTTCGTAGGTCAAGTTTCAAGGGGTAAAACTTGAAATTTTTTAAGTCTGACAGCTCCAGCCTTCTAGCCTCAGCCCAACGCAACTCCTGGTAAGTTCATAATCACTTTATGAGCACGTTCAATTTTTAGTCATTTTCTTAGCTCTAGGTCAAGATGTCTGCAAGAACTAAGCTTGTTGACAAGTTAGAAGGTGTGGAAAACTTTCATTCCTGGAAGTACAGAATTGGACTCATTCCCGAAGAGAATGACCTAGAAAAATTCATAAAAGAAAATGTACCAGAACCCGAAGAAGAAGAAGTGAAATCAAAGTACAAGAAGGATATGGTTAGGGCCAAAAGGATCATTGCAGACTCCATTAAAGATCACTTGATCCCTCAAGTGTATTCTAAGAATAATCCAAAATAAATGTTTGATTCCCTAACCAGAATGTATGAAGGAAAGAACATCAACTAGAAGATGAACTTGAGAACCCAACTCAAGAGTACAAGGATGCAGAAAGGAGAAACAATCTGTGACTATTTCTCTAGGGTTTCTCAATTCAAGGAACAATTAGAAGCAATTGGAGACAAAATAGATCAATATGAACTTATAATGATAGCTCTTAATGGTCTCATAAGACCTTGGGGTGAATTCATCCAAACTATTTGTGCAAGAAAAGAAAAAACTCCTTTTGATAGCTTATGGGAAGAATGTGTTCAAGAATAAGCAAGAGTGGCAAGAAAAGAAGTTGTACTATTAAGGGATGAAGATCAAGCCTTAGCTACTCATACTAAAGGAGGAAAGAAAAGGTCTCATTTCCAAAAGGAGACCCATCTTCACAAGGAATCTCACTCCCCAAAGAGATTCACCCACTCTCATAAAGAATCTCACCCTCCAAGGAGATTCCAGAAATATCAGAAGGGACAAAGAAGAGAAAAATATTTCTCCTCTGATCAATGTTATCATTGTGATAATATGGAACACATTGCTAATAATTGTCCTGCCAGAAAGGAAGAATACAAGAAGAGAAGCAACAAAAGACATCATGACCATGTAGTTGAAGATGATGATCCACCCTCAAAGATGACTAAAGAAAAGATTAAGGACTATGTTTTATTCTCTGCCCTCTCAAGCTCTGTGATATCTGGTGAGGATACTTGGCTCATAGATATTGGTGCTTCTAATCACATGACAGTTCGAAGAGACATTCTCTCTAGCCTTACAGAAAAGGACTTTCCCCAGAAAGTATCACTTGGAGATGACTATCAGTACCCTATCAAAGGAATGGGAGAATCCACTTACAAACTAGATTCAGGAACTCCGATGAAGATGAAGGATGTATACTCACGTGCTTCTCCTATCAAAGGAATGGGAGAATCCAATTTACAAACTAGGATTCAGAACCCATGAAGATGAAGGACATTGGCCAGGGCTGTACCATTTTTGACAAAGAAATTACTTTCTATCTCATATTTAGATAAGAAAGTTTAGGGTTGCATCTATAGATGGAGAAGTTCTTATGTGGTCTAAAGGAAAACCATAGAAGATGAAATTGTTATTGGAAACGTAAGGATGCGGTAATGTATAAGTTAAAAGGTCACTTAGATGCATCCTTGACTCACTTCTTTGAGAGTCCATGTGAACTTTGCATAGAAGACTAGCTCACAACAACTACAAAGTCCCTTACCATATGTAGTTACATGACTACCGGAATTCAAGGTTGATCATGAAGGTGTGTGTAAGTGATGTGCACAAGGAAAAGAATATGAATCCTTTCCCAAGAGAGACAATAAAGAAGAAATAATCTTGGAGCTCATCTACCAGATGTATGTGGTCCAATGTCATCAACCTCTATGGGTATGTATACTATGTGTCAAGCATTGATGATTATTCTCACAAGACTTGGCTTATTTTGAAATCCAAAGATGAAGTACCAAAAAGTTCAAGGAATTCAAAGCCTTGGGAGAAAATCCTTCAAAATAAAAAATCAAGATACTCAGGTCAGATAATGGAGGATATCACACCCCAAAAGATTTTGAATCTTGCAGATATGTCTAGATTTCAAGAGGGATTCTAATGGCCCTCATAATCCCTCAACAAAATGGTGTAGTAGGAAAGAAAGAATAGAACAATAATGGAAAGCAATGAAGACTAAGGATCCATGATCAAGAGATATTCCAGAATGCACTTATGGCCTTTGAAGTAGTAAGAACAATAGCTCCAGTCAAAATATTAGGTTATCCCATAGTGTGCTTGGATTCAAAACTTTTGAAGAGATGTTCTCCGGAAAAAAGCCAGTAAGCCACCTAAATATATTTGGATTTCCAGTGTTTGTATACATTCTGAAAGAAATGATAACTAAGTTGGACCCTTCAGAAAGAAGGAATATTTGTTGATACCTGGATGTCCTCTAAGGCCTTCATACCTACATAAATTGTGTTTCCATCATATTGAGATTAGCAGAGATGTAGGCTCTTGATGAAGATGCAACACTTAAAATGTCAAGGAAGTGTCATCTTAAAGAAGTATATTATGAAGAAGAACATGTAGCTCCCTGAGTTGCAGAACCCTGTGGAAGGAAGTTGTGACTTCCCTGATGATGAGATTCTAGAATATCATGATATGATATAATTTCAAGAACCTCCTGTATTTATCTCTCAATAAGAGAAAGCTCACCTATGCAAGGGAACTTATTCAATATGGTGAGAAGTATGGTGCCCTTAAGGAACCATGAGACAAAGAAAGAAGCTTAAGCCATTTTCTTCGGTTATATGGATTTGATATGTGATCTCATAGAGAAGGAGCTTACTTTCTTTCAAGAACCCATTTAGGAAGAAAGAATGGGCGATTCCATGACAAAAAGAATACCAATCCATTATAAATAATGATGTATGGGAAATATTTTCCATACCAAAGAACAAAGATGTGGTATCTTCTCAAATGGCTGGTACAAGATAAAACATGATGCACTAAGTATTGAAAACATAAAGAAAGATTTGTAGTTTGTGGATTTTCTTAAAAGGAAGGAATTTACTATGAAAGTAGACGCTTCTTTATGTGGCTAGATACACTCTATCGAATCAATCATAGCTCTGAACAAGATGAAGTGTATATAGAACAACCACAAGGGTTTGAAGTTGAAGATAAAGATCCTATGTCCCAGATATTAAAGAAAGATATGTTAGACAAAGCAAAGCTCCTAGAGCTTGGTATGGTCGAATTGATAGTTTCCCCATCGAAGCCTAATATTTACCCAAAGTAAAGTCGATTCTAACCTTTACTCAAGGTTATGAATGATGATCCGGTATATATCGTTGTTGTGGCTGTAGATGACTTTTTCATAACTGGAGAAGAAAAGCTCATCACATATCATTTTAATAATAAGAAGCTCACTACATAGTTTGAGATGAAATACCTAGGTAAGATGCATTATTTCTTAGGGTCTTGAAGCTATCGAGCCTAGAGAATATCTTCCAACCAAGGGAAGTATGTAGAAGAAATATTGAGAGGTTTGACATGTTGAGCAAAGCTGCTGAACACCCATGTTCAGTTTAATTCGGTAGATAATTTCATAGTTGGTTGATGCTACTTTGTACGGATAGATTATTGGTTCATTGATGCATTCCAATTTTAATACTAGGCTAGATATATGTTTTGTTGTGAACACCTTGAGTCATTATTGGTATATCCCATACGTGTTCACATTGTTGTTGTAAAACATGTGATGAGATACCCTATGGGTATGTTGGAATATGGTCATTGTTAAACTGAAGATCATGACTTCAGACCGCTTTGGATGTAATCGATTCATGCATTGACGGAAGTTCTAAGAAGGAGAAGAGAGAGAGGCACATGCTTAGTGGTGGATTATATCTAGTGTTTCATTCTTCGGCATTGTAATTGGAAATTCATATTAAGGAAGTTTTTTAATTTTCTCCCATGAGGGTTTCCCCAAGATAAAATGTTTTCACCTTGTGATTTCTTTTAGTGATCCTATTTGTGTTATTATATTTGAAAAGAATTAAAAATTAACAACAACCACAAGGGGACCACTCTCCAAAGTACCCAAATATCAACACTCCATCTAACAGAAGGTGTTTCTCACCAAGACCATCTTGTGTCTGAAGTAGACATGCTTTCCCTTTGGTGCGCCTTTGCGAGAATGCGTATACAACCTACTCCATCACGTAATGCACCAAGTTGTACTTCCCCTCATCCAACCCAATTCTAATGAAGTAGACCGACATCAATATGTTTCGACTTGTCATGAAACATCGGATTCTCGGGCCAGTTTGATACAACTTTGATTATTGCGTTGAATGACGTCAAAGGCAACTCCCAATTCAAAATAATCCATTAAACCAGCAATGTACCCTCAAAACATGTTTTTCTCCAACCTAGTGAACACTCCTTGGCTCAATTCATGTAATCGGCCGAGTGTTCATGAAAAACAAATATCTAGTCGATTGTTGACTAGATACATCAATCTAATTCGATCAACTGCCTATGTCCTATAGCATCCACCAACTGGGAATCAGAATCACCAAGCTTCTTCTATTTGGTGACCATAGGTGCCTTCAACATAGGTATGTAGTACCCATCCTCAACATACTCCACATGTATGCAACATAATTTCCCCGTCCAGAAGATGGACCTCCTTCCGCCAAACCTCCATGCCCAATAAATAGTGCATCAAACTGGTCACTAATAAGTAATGTAAACTCTTATGAAAGACTCATCTTGCACTCATCAATGAGATGCTCTGCTCCTATAATGAACAAAGTTATCCGACATAGAATGAGAATAAGTGTGTCCTTGCCCCTAATGATGTAGTAGAGGTTAGAATCAACATCACTCTTCTCAAATCCCATATGAAGAAAATATGAGTCTATGCACAAATACCAAGCTCGGGAGAGATTACTTCTAGACCATACAATGCCTTTCTCGTAAGACATGTGAGGACTCTCACACACCTAAAACCCCGGTGGATGCTCAATGTACACCTCCTCCTCAATAAATCCATTGAGAATGTGGTCTTTTGGCATCATCATGTATCCTCCAACCCATCTTTTTCGCTATGGAAATAATACCTAATGGAAGTGTATCTTGGCAACCGGTGTGAAATGTCTCTCATAATCTCTCCCCTCTACCTGAGAGAATCCATGCTCCACAAACTGGGCCTTGTGTTTTTCTATCTTTCCATATGCAACAAAATTGATCTTATACAACCATATGGAAGTCACAACCGACTTCCCCTTTGACCTCAACACCACCTCCCATACATCAAATGTTGTGTATAATGGAGTCATACTCCCCTTGCATGGACTCTCTCCAGACCTGCTAGTCCACTACCTGTGCAAATGTCAGTGGCTCAGTATCCCTGATACCCATCACTAGTGCCAAATATGCTACAAATCTAACTAGAGGTCTGTTATCTCTGATCTAGATCTTAGGCTACCCTATATTCTCTCTAGCCTCCTTCAGGGTCTCCTGAAACCATCTCGATTTTATCTTCCCTGGAGTAACCAAAGGAAAAGTATTATCTAATCCCAAATATTCTAATATCAAGGAAGCTCTCCTCGCACTCCTCTTCCCCGAACTCCTCTACAACCCAGGAATCCTTAGTTGCGCAAGGTGACCCTATCACCCGTGAAATTGGTGCACTTGACACTTGAGGTTGTGCTCCCTCTAAAACATCAATATGAGTCTCCAGAACCTCCTAAGTACTTTCTCTCGACTCGAAATACCTCTAAAATCTACACCCTCCTCAAATATAACATCTCTTCTCACACCACTCTCCTAAGCAAGTGGAATGTAGATTTGGTAGGCTCAAGACCTCTCGAGTAACCAACTAGAATCCCTTGTTGGGATGTGGGTCCTAGCTTTGTCCTCCAGGGGACAAGGAGAGGCTGTCAAGCATCAAAAAATCCGAATGTGCTCAACAATGAATCTCCTACTAGTGAACGCCTCCTCGAGAGTCTTCTTCCCAAAACCCTATGGGACCTCTTGTTCTGTAGCTAAACTGCATCAACACTCACCCTCAACCCATAGGTATAAAGGCAAAGTCTAATCATGCATCATCGATCTAGATGCACCTGTAATGGACCTATTCTTCCTCTCAACAACTCCATTCTATTGAGGAGTATGAGGTACCGATCGCTTCCATTTGATACCATATTGAACAAGGTATTATTCAAATGGTTTTTTCATATACTTACCACCATTGTCTGATCTCAGGTCTCTGATTTTCTTCCCTTTCTGCTTCTCCACAAGAGCTTTGAACTTGGAACCTCTTGAAGACCTCACTTGGCTCTCGTGAAATAGATCGATCCAAGTCTTCCTTGAGTGGTCATCTATGAACGTGAGATAATAATAACAACCACTCAAGGACACACTCTAGACATAGGCCCACACACATCATCAGTACTCAAATTCCACATGGCCCCACCTTGTCAATGTCGGGAAAGAAACCCTATGATAAACTTACTGTTGGAAAACTTTCACACATATCGGGATGTTCTGTTGAATTGTGTCACTCCTGTCACAGCCTATCTCATCCCTCCAAGATCCCCATGATGAAGGTGAGTCATCCTCCAATGCCACAACTCACACAACTCACTCTATCAAGCTACTTGCTGCCAAAGCATGCAGGGGCTGAAAAATCGATCTGTAAAGTTTACCATCCCTCACTCCAATCACCTGCCCTGAGGTGAGATGAGACCCCTAGGGTGTATGAGGACCTTTTTCCTTTGGAAGGACACACCCCAATACCTATTCTAGGTTGAAACCCATATAAAATTCTTCTTCATCCTAGGGACTTAGAGAACATCCATGAATGAAATGGGTGGCATAATGTTCCTCTGAAAAGTCACTATGCCATGCCCAACAACTCTAACTATGGTGTCATCACCAAGTGAAATCTCCATCATGACCTCAGTATCTTTGATATCAGTGAAGTTCTCTCTAACAACCGTCATGTGGCTTGAAGCTCCATTGTCTATATACCATATGTTGGGTGTCATCTCAACTAAAGTGAAACAAATAAGGAAGGCACAATACCTCTCAAATTGTTCCTGAAACTCTACCTCATCCACTGTAGTTATTGTACCACCCAACCTCTTCTTCCTATTGGACATTGTCCACCATAGTGCCCCATCTTCTTACAAGAAAGAACTTCACTTTCTCATATCTCTTTCCATCAAGTACTCATGTGACTTAGACCCCATCTTGGGACCCTGTCTGCCTAGCACCTTTCACACCTTCTTTCCATTTGTCCAAAGAGTAAGATCCTCATCACCTTTCGATATACGTTCTTGTCTTGAAGATCCAAAGTAGCATCTCAACTCCTCCTAAATGAAGTCATCCCAAAGTCTCTCCCCTGCAACTAGGCATGAGCTACTGTTCCACAATGTCTCTTAAAAATGAACCCCAAGGTTTGATAAAGCTGTTCAAAGCTGTCCTCACAAAGAAGTCAGGATCCACAATCTCCATGACTGCAACCAACTCATCTCGAATCTGTGTAAATATCCCAAGGTATGATGTCACCGATTTTGACCTTTGAGACCAATGCTCTTGAGCTCCTACGTAACCATCTTTCTGTTTTGGTTGGGACTCTGGTAGAGCTTTCACAATGAGGCCCAAATATCAAAGGAAAAGTCCTTCCCAGTAAAATTGGGTATGACATGGTCTCACATCACATCACAGATAGTCCTCTTTGTCTAGGGTGTTCCTCTCTCCTAAACTCTCTTCTACCAGCAAGGGATCAGTGACAGGAGGAATAACCATTGGTGCTTGAACTATATCTCATAGTTGATGATCCTCCAAGACAAATATAATCTTGGTCTTCCAAGGGGACCAATTGCTAGCTCCAACTAGTCTATATCCTATGCCCTCATTTGACACCGACATGGCTGTTCACTGAAACTCAAATTGATGCTAAACATTGCAAAAGATTACAACCTCACTACTATCAACACAAATGTGAAAATAGGTTGTCCAAAACAGTCCCACAAAACTACCCACTCTATGCTCACAAATCAACAAACTCTTAGCCACCTAGGATCTAATACCATGTAGATTTTTAAGGAAATATGAGGGCTTCCCAACGTGCCTATCTTAAGGACCTCTGTTGGGATCTAATTTTAGTTATGAAAATATGTCCTTACTACTGTTTTAGTACAAAAAACAAGTGTGTTTAATTCTGCCAAGAATTCTTCCCTCAACCCATGGATATATGCTCGCTTGCCCTTGTAAGTGGTTTTAGTAACACAATGTTAGCACATGTATACCTCAAAACATATATCACTCCTCTATGATATTAACTAGATCCTATTGTTGATATAAACACTAAGCACACATGAAAATTGAAGACAAGTATTTTTGCTCAACATCACCCTAGATAAAACTCGGGAAAACCAGTTTGAAATGAAAGTGTATATATGTGATGTCTCAAGCATGGAATGCCACAAGTAAACAAATCAATGGTGATTTTAAGAACCACCCCTAAGTTTATATATATAATAAATGGGTGAACCCCCATGAGACATAGGAAAAATTGAGTTGCTATTTTATGAATAATATAATATGTATATATAATTTTGATGAATATTTTAATCACTTATATAATATTGTAAAATTTGGGTGAATATTTCACTATATTATAAAATCATGTAAAATCATGGTGAGCTCTACCAAATTATAAAATCTTTTAAAATCCTAGCGAATTTTTTACTAAAATATAAAATATTAGGAAGTCTTGGTGATTTTTTTGATAAAGTATAAATCCATATAAAATAATAGGAAAATATATTCATTAAACTCTAATATACTCATTTTACATGCTTGGAAAAGTGTTAAGCCCCTAATATTGGCTCATTAACACTTAATTGGAGCATATTAGATTAATAATGTTATTTATTACCCTTTAATTAGGCATATTAGGATTAGTAATGTTATTTTATTTATGTCATTTTTAGTCCATTATTTGTAATTATACCCCAGCTCCTATATATACCATGAGACATTTTCATTTTGAATCATCTTGTACCCTGAACATTTGGGTAAAAGGAGGTTGCCCCCTCAAGACACTTCTATTATTTGAAATTATCTCTTTTCAAGGCATTGAGTACTTTCTTGAGGTTTTTCATGCTATATTCATATTTGGTTCTAAACATATGGTGCACGTAGGCTCAAGGTCTTGGGGTTTCACTGCTAAGACCGAGACACATTGGAATTTTGCTATAACTTTTTCTACAACGTTAGAAGGAACATTGGAGGATATTTAGAAGACGGATCAATGTAAGTTGGGTTCAAAAATTCATCCCCCGAGGCCTTATAATTTCGGATATACAACCTGCATAAGATAGGAATTGGAATCATCCCGAATGAGTCATTATGAGGCATTTTCGATATAAACAATTTTCTCAGAACGCTTAGACCCCAAACTGGAGGCCATTTACAGAAATTAGTAATATATATGTAGTAAATATTTCAGTCATCTTAAAGTTGTAGATACACCCCGTGCAGTAAGATAGTATCTGACTAGTCCCATCGACTAGTCTCAAGAAGGTGTCTGTAAAAAATCATAACTTCTTCCTCTAGAGTATCCAAATTGCGTGGACTAGTTACTGGATCGTGGACACCAGAGTATTTTGGTGTGTGAGTTTCTAATTTATATCAATTATTTTATATGGGGAACGATATACAAGTGAGATCTCCCGGAAAATCCAAAAATCAACAAGTTGTGGGAAGTTACCATAAACTCCACATGGCACATCCACCTTTGATCAAAACTCCGTGGAATTGCAGAGAAGAAATATCGAGAAATACATAAGAGAAAGTTTCATACCCAAAGGGGCCAAAAAATTGGGAGATACAACAACAAAGAAATATTGTTCAGCGTAAATCCACCTCCTCAAAATCAAGGTTCGCGATACTTGGCCAACATGCCACCTAAAAGGGGAACTTCTACACCAAATAAGCCTCCCGTGAAAATCCTATTTGGACTCTGATGAAGGTGAAGAAATGTAGGGACATAAATGAACTACAAAATAAGATGGATTCAATGGAAGCTAAGTTGGATAATTAAGATGGATTCAATGGAAGCTAAGTTGACACTAAGATAGATGGTTTGGAAGGGGAGATCATGTAGCATTGAAAAATTCCCTCATAAAAGAGAAGACACCGGAAATTGAAAATGCATCCCATGAAATTCAAGGATGTGACACAAGGGGAAGGTGAATCAATAATGGAGAACTCAACTTTGGTTTGAAGACCAACCACGCTCCTAAGATTGACATGAGGGAAGTTTGATGGCAAGGACCCAATCACATGGATACTTCAGATGGGAGTAAATTATTTGATCTCCATCATGTGCCACATACACAAAAGGTACCTATTGCTTTGAGCATTTATAGGAACCTAAATCAATTTGTTTGGTATCGATGGCTTTGTTCTCCCGAATCACTGCCACTTGGACAATTTTCACTAAGAAATGATAGCACAATTGCGAGGATATGAGCAATACCTTCTTTTATCCAATTGATAAATCTCAAAGCAAAAGGGTTCAGCTAATGAAAGCACATTGAGAACTTCCAGATTGAATATAAAGGTAACCCATATTCTAGATGAGCACCTATTGATGTATCTATAGGAACTAAACGATAACATTCAAAGATGAGGTTCTCCTTTGGGAAACCCAAATCATTGGAGAATGCATTCTAAGGTGGCAAGAAATGTTGAAAGAAAAAATACAGCTATGGCTACTGTGGGAAGGACCTATCCAACATCTATAGAGAACAATGCTCTCCCAAAACACCTCAACCCAAGGTTGACACCTCAACAATCGAGGAAAGAAAAGAAAAGGTTTATACTTTAATTGTTATAGCAAGTACGCAGGACATAAGTGTGGTGAGAAGAAATTATTCTTACATAGATTGTGAAGAGGGAAGAAGAAGAAGAACACAACCATCTCAAGATGAAAAACTAGAAGCAATTCTCATCAAGAGTTGACTCCCAATGACATCGTAATGCATTGGTCGGAATTAGCACTCCTCAAACCCTCAAGATCAAGGATACATCAAAAAGAAAAGGTAATAGTCCTAATTGACTGGCAAGTATCAGTAATTTCATTCCACTATAAATTAGCCAAAGATCTCAGTAATTGCTCTTTGTATATCCAAATGCTCTCAAGAAGTAATGATTGCATGGAGGAGCTATCAACTGTTCAGAAAATGCACAAGATCAATCTTACTATGGGAATATAAATGAATAGTCCAATGATTGCTATACCCATGGGTGGTGATGTTGTACCTAGGAATCCAATGGTTACAATCATTAGGGAACAAGCATATTTTAATTTTCAAGAACTTTTCATGAAATTTCTTTATTGAAGGAAAAGAAATTGAGTTGAGAGGTACTGCTGTGGAAGTCTGTAAGGGTGATAAGCTCTTAACTAAGCATGACAAAATTATTGAAAAAAAGGCATCAAGGCATTATTGCATCAACTATGCTCACTAGATGTTCAAACATCTACATTACTCCATTCCTCAAGATCTCTAAAGGATCATTGATGTAAGCATTCCAAAGTATTTGAAGATATTCCAAAGGTCTTCCCACCCACCTCAAATCATGATCATGAAATTCACCCTAATTCCCTGGGAGTGTTCCTTCCTAACATCAGCCATACAGAGCAATAATTTATGCCCGCAGAGTGAAATTGAGTGCATGGTTGAAGAAATGTGTCGGCATTATTAGGACCCAGCCAAAGTTCTTGTATCACACCAATGGTAATGGTATTCAAGAAAGATAGCCTGCATGATGTGTCCAGATTATGTAGAGCTCAACAAGATCACCTATTAAAGATAAGTTTCCCATCTCGTTGATTGATGAATTGTTAGATGAACTACATGGAGCAATCTATTTCACAAAATTTGATCTCCATTCAGGGCATCATCATCTACTCTAATGGTTGAAGAAGATATCCAAAAATAGCATTCCTAACCCATGAAGGCCATTATGAATTTTGTCATGCCTTTTGGCCTTGCTAAATGCACCTTCCACATTCCAAGGGTTGATGAATTCCATTTCAATCCCTCCTTCTCAAATTTGTGTTAGTATTTTTGATGATATAATTAATCTATAGAAAATCTTGAGGCTCATGCAAATATGCTGCTGACAAGGTGATAGAACTACTAAAAGAGAAACAAATATATGCCAAACCATCCAAATGTTTCTTTGGAGTAAACCAGGTAGAGTATTTGGGCCTTCACATTGTATCTCATGAAGGTCGGTAGACCCTAACAAGATTAAGGCCATGATGGACCTGACGATTCCCAAAACATTAAAAATCCTTAGAGGATTTTTGGGTTTGATGTACACACCGCGACGCTTGTTCAGAATCCATGGAAGAATAGTAGCACCTTTAACGACATCTAACTAAGAAGGATGCATTTTCATGGACCCAAAGGCAACCAAATATTTTGAACAACTTAAAGAGGTGATGTACAAATATCCTATCTTAACCACTCCAAACTTCAAAAAAAAAAAAAAAACCTTTATTGTGGAAATGTGATGCCTCGGAAATGGAATTGGTGCTATCCTAATGCAAGAAGGAAGGCCATGGATTTTGAAACTCCACCACTCAAGGGAAGGGACTTACACAGAACCCATTTATGAGAAGGAAATGATGGCAATACTCATTGAAAATACATCCTTACCTAATAGTTAGGCACCCTGTCAAAACAGATCATGATAGTCTTAAATACTTGAACAAAAGCTATCTTTAGAAGACCAACAAAAAATGGGTAACCAAGAAATAGGGTTATGATTTTGAAATCACCCATAAAAGTGGGAAGAAAAATGTTGTGGCAGTGCACTCTCAAGAGAGGATTAAGATGTTGAGGTATTTCTCTAAGTTATCTCGATCATCCAACCCGATTGGATAATAGAAGTAAGGGATGAACGGAAAAATGACGAAAAGTGGTGGACTCATTCAAAGGTTGTAGCAGGATTCCAAAGGTATCTAGATACATTTACATGGAAAAATGATTCACCATGGTACAAAGATCGCTTATATTTCATGTAAGAAATCCCAACTCAAACAAAATGTACCATTGGAATTGTACACCTCTCCAACAGGAGGGCACTCAAGATTTTGCAGGAAACCCACCATGGTGTCAAGAAGGATTTTTTTGGATGGCCTTAAACTAATGTTCAAAGGTTTGTATGAATGTGTGGTTTCAACAAAATAAGCAGGAAACAATTAAGACCCTAGGGTTTTTACAACCATTATCCATCCCAAGTCAAGACTGGAGGAGGTTTCCGCTACTCTCATCACAAGGTTACCAAAGTCCAAAGGAAAGAGGCTCACCATGGTGATTGTTGATAGATCCACCAAGTATGCACACACAAACACAATGGTTCAAATGGTTACCCCTATGTATCGGTGGTATAACACTCTTTCACAATCAAGAACAAAAATGACACATTTTATGGAAATTTATGGATACCACCTCCTTCCATCACTTCTTCTCTAAAAAGAAAAATCTAAGGTCTGCTGAAGACGCCATCAAGAATCACCAACAAATTCTCCAAACCTTAAAGGACAACCGACCATGGCACAAAAATCGCATGAAACAACAAGGATCAACATCAGAAAGGAAGAAGTTTTGAAGTAGGGATTGGGTATTTTTAAGACTACAACCATACAAACAGATATCCCTCAAGCAAAGCTGCCAAAGAAGGATAATAAATTATCACCAAAGTACCATGGCCCTATAATGTAAGTCAGTGTAAATATTGGTACCATGATACAAATTGAGTTGCCCAAGATCTCTCAATGAAAATAACCTAGCTTCCAAGGTGTTTCATGCTTAAAGAAGGTTATAGATGCATAAGATCCCAATTCAAACTATATTGTTTAATCCCCATTTAGGGATGAAAAAATCATATTATCCCAAGCCATCGACACAGAATTCGCCAACCTAGGAATAGATCCATTTCAGAGTATCTCATTAAATGGAGGGAAACTAATGCAATAAGATTCCACTTGGGAAGATGAGTCTTTATACGAAAGCATCCGTGTAGTGCCACTCAAGCGCCAAGGCACAACACTTGTCTCAAGTGAGGCATGTTAAGCCCTAATATTACCTTACACTCCCTAATTGGGGCATATTAGATTAGTAATGTTATTTATTACCCCCTTAATTGGGGTATATTAGATTAGTAATGTTATTTTATTTATGTCAGTTTTAGGCCATTAGTTGTAATTATACCCTAGTCTCCCATATATATACCAAGGAGACATTTTCATTTTGAATCATCTTGTACTTGAACATTTAAGTGGGGTAAAAGGAGGTTGCCCCCCTCAAGAGGCTTATTATCCTAAATTATCTCTTTCACATGCTGGAGTAATTTTCCTCCGAGGTTTTTCTATGCTATATTGATGTTTGTTCTTAACAAAGAAACATAGTTTGTCCCTCCTCCAAACAATGTTACAAGCATCAGGGCTGTGGGTTTCCAGGGTTCTTATTGTGTTTTCCATGGTTCACCTATTCACTTCTAAAATAGTTATGATTTTCCAAGGGGGCGGAGGGTTCATTGGGCACTAGGATTCTAATCATGAGGAGGCACATGGTTAGAATTTCCAATGAGGGGCTTCCCAACTTCCATTAAAATGATTTATGAGACAAAATGACAAATTTCCATAAAATGTGTGTATACCCACCTCAATGACATCTAGAGATTTGAAGCACCCCATACCTGCCTCTCTATAGGATATTTAAATAAAATAACTTATTTAAGAGAAATGATTCATGTTTTGTGTGGAAACTATTAATGAGTCAAACTTATGTTTAATGTTGTAGAAAGTATAACAACTTTATTATGCACATGATCCACTTATATGGAAAACACTAATCTATTTCTAAACTTGAACATAAATAGTCACAATGAGAGAATATCCAATACACATACAACTTTTGAGTTGTCTTGTTTTACAAGATTCAATGTTGAAGGATGTTTATAGTTGTTTCTATGGACCTATGAGTAAGAGTTGATCATAAGTTTTTTGTCCCTTCCTCTATAGGTAGGGACGTGCATTGTAATCATGTAATATTAAGTATCTATTTCTTGGCCTTTTGTTTTCATTTTCTTGGACAACATGTAGAGGTGATGTATGTTTCCTTAGGGTCCTTGGGAAACACGGCCACCATTTCAATATAGCTACTAAGCCCTCCTAGTATTTCTATGGCCGTGAAAACTGTGAGCAGGGAATGGAGGAAAAATAAGAGGCATTGTGAGGAGGGGATTCTCATATGGAAAAGGGAGATCCATTTTGGTTTCCCCTAAGAACCTTGTCAATCTTCTTCACCTAGGTCCAAACAATATCACAAAGAAATTTTCTAGGGATTTATCCAATTTTTCTTATGAAAATACACCATCATCTAGTTTAACTCTAATATAAAAAATTGTCACACCTGGGGTATCTTCATAGGCTTCCTATAGCCAATTTGTCAAAAGTGTAGTATTACTTTCTTCCAAAGCTCAATACTCTAGGACAATCTCCATGGTTTTATTAATCTACTTATGGAACCTATCTCTACTGCACTTGAATGCTAAGGCCACACACAACTAGTTTTATTCCATGAAGAGATTGTCATTCTAGATGCAACATCCTCATCCTTAATAATGTCAATTTCAAGTCCATCTTCTAATAGCAGGATCACAGACCTCCTTTGTCCCATTAAAGTGAAGGTCCTTTTCATCCAATACTTTCATGGAATATGTGACATACGACTATTTCTTGGCCAACAATGCTCAATATGATGTATAACTGACATGTATTCTCATTCTTTTAAATCTTGCAAAACTGTTATTCCTTCTCCCTCCATTGTGACATTCTTCACAACTTTCGATGATCTGAATTTTATGTGATTTACTAAGTGGAATCGAGACAATGGCTCTTATAAACCTTGGCTGACCCATCTCCTACCACATTATATATGGAAGGGAATCAACCCCCGAGCCTCTATCCTCAATGGTATGGTAAATTGTATGACCAAGTATTTTCATGGGTACTTTTGGATCACATCTCTAATTTCTTATGGTTTTAATTGGCACAATCCTTCTAGATGGCTTCCATTTTCTAAGAGGAAAGTATTGCTTCAAATGGATGTTATAAGTAAACCTTTTTCACATTACTACAATACTCATATCAAGGGAACATAAATCCCCAAAAATGTTGTTAATTCCTTTAACATTTTTAGCTTTTATTAATTCACTGCCCCCCCCTGCCCCCCTAGTTCCCCTCCATAGAAGGGATTGTGGGCATTGTTGCCTAATCTTATTTCTTCACTCATAGACTTGTTTATTGGTGTCTTATTAGATGCAATTTGGGATTCTTCTATTTCTAAGTTTCTAATATTAGTCACGTTTTGAGTTCATTGTTGGTTTAGCTATGATAATGATTGAGTCTTAAAAATAAGCTCATTTTATTTGTTAGATTGGATAATATCTTCCTTTATCTGAGGTATTCATTTTCACTTAGAAGCTTCTTGTTGCTAGATTATCCATTTCCATAGTCAATAGATCTTCCTAAACTACATCTTCAAGGATCACCATGGTCAAATTAGCTCTGTGCACTATCTTCTCCGCGTGTTTTGGTATGCTTCTTCCATTTATGGTCTCTTGCTCCTTATTCCACAAAGATATACTCTCCTTTATTTTTTTGCATTGAAATAAGTGAGGTGATTTACAAATTGGGTGGGAGAGATTTCGAGGTGTAACATATGTGGACACTAATAAAATAAAATGGAAAAAAATTGACACATGAATTTTAATGTTAAGAAAAAGAAAGAACTTACACAAAAAATAAACTAGCATAGATCCATCTTAACTCTGGATCTTTTAAGCACTGGGAAGTTTGCACATGGTTTTGTTTTAGGAAATAATCTCCATGTGGCCATTATGAAGAATATCACCCAAGTTGTCAGGAGATCACCAATGAGATAGGGAAGAATGTCAAGCAAGAACCCAACTGAGGTCAATCAACCATTAAGTAAGCCACCTCTAATGTGAAAATCAATCACAAACCATCTCCCATCTGCAAATCCATCACAGACCATCCAGGGGCTAATCATACTCCATGTGCCCCAAATCTCATGAAGCACCCCCAAACATAATGTAAACACTTTCAAAGTAACTCTGAAAGATAACATGATTTATTGAAATAGTCAAAGGTAGAGGATTTGAGCTAATAAAAGTATAGTGATAGTCAAAATCTCAGTCAAACTGAGAGATAAGGTGATTAAAATCAATGACTCATTTGAACTCTCAAGTTGAGTCGAATTTCCTTTGAGAACATTTAACAATGAGTGGGGTTATATTTTATGGTGAACTATTGTCAGAGGTAGAGTCACGAAGTGAGTTGCAAGTTGTAGCTCAATGCCAAATGCAAAATTAATGTATCAGGATGTAGTCATATAACTCAATAGTTGGACCTTCGTGTTAGCACTCTGTAAATTTCCAGAGGTTGTAAAAGGGCAAAAGAAATTTACAAGAGGTAACCTTAACCAACCACTTCGAAACTGGGATCTAGCCCTGCCAGTTTCAGAGAGGGATCTCTCTGTAAGATTTAGATTTGTTTGGATTTTCAGATCTTAGGGTAGTGAAAAAAGAATAGTACCGAGTTGTTTGTATTTTTTAATAAAATGGTTGAATGTCACTTAAGCTTCCATTGGGCTATGGGGTCTTTTTTATAAAAATGGAGATCAAAGACAGTTTTTTAAAAGATTCATTTTACAGGGCAAGGTAGTGCAGCTGTTGGATTATTTAGGAATAAAATGATGGATTGTTGAAAATGTGAGATATCAGTTAAAAGAAAAAAGAAATTAAGAATTTCTTTGTTGTAACAACAGAAGGAAAACATTTAAATCTGTAAAAGATTAAGAACAGAGTATGCAATGGCAATTTCTGCAACTTTAACTTCTTTTAAAGATTAGATTAGAAAAACAACATGATAACTAAGAAAGAAATTTTTTTACGAAGACAGAGGAAACTTCACCAACAACTAACATGCAGGAATCATGTGAAACGTCTCTTTGTATTACTGGAATAATCTCTTGAAAAAAGTTACAGTGATTACAACTTGCTTGGGCGTAAAGATAAAAAATTAGTACTTCAAAGTTTGAAGTATTTATAATCAAAATTACAAACGACCTTGTCATCAATGATCAGGATGTGGCAGATGCTATTTTTAACTATCTAGATAACAAGATGCAAAAATATAGGAACTGATCATGATGCGTAGAATCTCTCATGTTGATTTTGGGGAAGACCGTTGGTGAGTCATTCATATGACTTTGATTGCACTAGATGTTGACTTGGACGAGACCTTTATCTTTACTCGATCAATTCGCACAACTCATCCCATCTTTGTCTACCGGGGATGGTAACTTTCAATAGTCGGCGGTAGATTTCATCTATCTCGGTATACGTAGCAAAAGTTGGCTTAGTGAGGAAACAAAAGTTGGCTTAGTGAGGAAAATGTACTTGATTTCGTGTTGTATGTTGAGGTCAGAATGCAAGGTCTCCAAGAATGCTTTGTCTGTGATGCTACCCTGAATCCCTGAGAACTTGGAACTGTCTTTGGCCACGGTGGCAATATTTTTCTTATAATCGGATAAGGTCATCAATTTATCATTCAGGACAAGCAAGCCAAGAAGGCCCTTTTTCTTCTAGGCCTCAAGCTTGTTAAAAAATCTGTGAACTCCAATGTCCATGTTCTGATATTTCTCCTCCAACTGCAACATTAATCCTCTTTTGGTCAACACTCTTTTGACTTTGAGGATATTATCTATTCTGTCTTCAACTTTCAGGTCTTCAAGCTCTTCCTTGGTTTTTGAATTCATAAAATTGATGATCTCGTTAGCTGCCGAGGGCATTTCACCTAGCTCTCTTCTTATCCTGTCGATGGCATGCCTACTCTTTATTACCGGATCATGTTTCTCAAACATGATTTGCACCATGGGAAAAAATTCGTTTATGGAGTTGGAGATATCTGTCCATATATTTTCCCTAGCCTCTGCTATTGTCTTTCCTGCCACTGTTTGTTTCTGAAGCTGTTGTATTTCCTTCTTGAGCTTCTTTGATGCTTGTCTCTCAATGTTGTATCTTGTTTGGAAGGAACACTTGAGTTCCTGGAGACTTTCAACCTCCATTTTTAGCCTATTGATCTTTTTTCCTTGCAGAGTCATCTCCTCCATGGACTTTGCTAGCTCTATAGTTTTTTCCAGTGTTGTCAATGGAGTTGCCGATGGAATTTTTGTTGTAGTGGTTGTTAGCATAGTTGTTGTACTAACTTCCACAAGGGGAACTACACTCAATGGAATGACTTCCATCGGGGTTGATTGTTCCTTCTCTTTCAATAACCTTTCCAATTCAGCCTCCATTTCCTTTATTTGTGTGTTCTACTGCATGATTAGTTTCAACAATTCCTCTTTCTCATCTTCTGCCTCAGCTATTTCTTTAGCTTGTGAATCCTCTGTTGGTGGAAATTTTTGTTGTTTTCTCAGAGATGCGATGTCATCATTCTTTTTCTTTAACATCTCCTCTGGTTCTTTTAAATTCGAGGGATCATACCCAATCTTGAGTACCAATTCCTCTAAGGATTTTATTATGTTATCCTTTGCAAAAGAGGATATCTTTTCCAACTTCAACTGGGTCTTAACATTGTTTAAAGATACCTGCAACGTTTTTGTCGTAGAGGAAGCATGTGCCAATGTGGAGAAAACCATTTCTCCAGTCTGTCTGTGCAAATCCATCTGGTCAGCTAGATGGACTTGTTTGGTGTCAAAAACAATAGTTGATCTCTTGTAGTCAGTGATCTCTTTGGGTTGAGACACATGTTCTTGCAGAAATGAGAGATGCATTCTTCCTTTCTCTATGTCAAAAGTTGAAAACAGTCTCTGTTGTGTTGTAGAGGTTTTCTTCTAGAACTGAGCATAGGTGTTGTTGGTCAACATATGGTTCTTATTTTTAATCATGTCATATTTTTCAAAAATGTTCATAGGTACAGATCCTTGTGGAGTTTGGGTGGTCACAACTATATCTGTCTGCTTCTTTGAAGAAGAAGTGGACACCACATGATGTTTTCCCTCAATCACTTTGGCAAAGTAGGGCTCTTCCTCACCAGACATGCGAGTAGCATGAGTGGTTTTAGGTCTCTTACTGTATACCTGAAAATCTTCTGCTAATAACTCAGTGATCGAAGGAGAGGCATCCTTTCCTGGACTTTATTCCTTTGGTACCTATGGAGTGGTAGTCTGTGAAAAAGAGACTGAAGGAGATTCTTGATGTTCAGTATCTACCAGAGTATTTGCTGCCCACTCTGTCTGGTTCACGTACTTTTCAATTTCTAGTTTGAGGGTGTGAACATAAGGTGAACTTTTGTTTTTGGATCTCATCTTTGCAATGATCCCACTTGGATCATAACGCCAAATGAAACTGGTGTTGAATTTCATTTCCTTTAATAGTTTATCTGCCTCTTCCCCAACAACTTGACTGTTGCAGATAAACAGTCTTATTTTCCCTTTAATCCTCATCTATTTTTTTTTCTTCAGAGACACAAAATGAATGTCATCTGAGTTTATCATCTGCAAATATACTCCAGTGAAAATATTCTAACATGCACATACTTGGGCAATTTGTATGGAGCTAGTTCACACTCATACACTCTGATCTCTGTGTGTTTCTGGTATAGGAACCAGTCCCCAGTCTTTGTGAGCTCTGAAAGGTGAAAAACTATTTGGATCTCCTCGTTTATCCTTGGCTCTAGTCTTCCATTGAGCATGCCTACCAATGGGTGATAAAATAACTTGATGAATTGTTTGAAACTGAACTCAGTGGAGTTTCTTCTGAGCAGTGACGTCCATAAAGTTATTGCTTGCAGTTTTCCATCCTTGTCCATCTTCTGCATGAGAAAGGAAAATTTGTCTGCTTGATAGAACATAAACATGTAGGCCAGTATTAAGGAATACAGGAACATGCCTTCTATAGGGAAATTTTCCAGTTGGTCATGTAGGTTCTTGGCCAAAAAACCGATGTAATCAAACCGGGTGGAAACTTTCTCTTTAACAGAGAAAATGGACAGGAAATATAGGATAGGTTCATCCACCCATTCATCTGAGAAGTAACTGAGAAAACAACACAGTTTTGAGATAATCTGGTTTCCCTTTTTGGAAAATATGGAGGAATGATAAGGAGGATTCTTCTTAGGAAATTGGGCATCTTGTGGGAGGAAAAGCTCAAAGATTTGTGCTCTTTGGGGAAAAGATAGATTCTGATACATTTCTGTCAGAATTTCAATTGTGAGGGGAGAACGGGGTTCAGCTCTAGGTACCTACATCATTTGATCAATGGCCTTGGGTGCAATAAGGAAAAATGTTTCTCCAGACGAAGATACTATGGCTCTCTGATCAGGGAGGTAGTGCGCTTGCCATTTGAGGGAGAATTCAAGAAAATGATGGACTTGCAGAAAAAGATACAGAGGGAGACTTGACTCCCAGATCCCAATTTCATCTCTCTGATCGATGAAGGAATCTTTAAACCATGATTGTAGCTCGGTGAAGTCAAATTCAGACTTGGTTTCTGATATTAAATAGTCTTTGTCTGCTAATGGGATCTGATCGAGATCGACAGGAGGTGGGAGAAAATGATTTTCCACCACATTTGAATTTTTACTTTTGGGTGCCATTGATTTTCGCCAGTCCCTGCACACTGAACACACATTAGTAGGAAAAAGTGTATGGCTGGATGAGATGTTGCAGAGCCGAAGGAAAATGAGTCTCTGATACACAGGGAGTGTGAGTGGAATGTGAATGACCGAAATGGGGTTGGAATTTAGTGAACGGGTGTCCGTTGGGCGAAAAAGGACAGGTCAGGTGAACAATGGGTATGTGGCCAGTAATAAATGGCCAACAAGTCCTTTAGAGCACGAGGGGGTGAGGTGAAAGACATCTGACGTGTGTACCCAATTGACGTGCAGAATGGTGATTGGGAAATGAACAAAATATATATGACCCGTAACGGTTAGATGGAGGGGACATGCTAACGGGGTGATGAAATGGGACTTGCAAGGGGTGGTTTTGGGTTGTGACATCTCTGGATGATGGTGGTGAGTTGGAAAAATGGTAAGCAGTAAACGTTTGGAGTGGGGAGGTAAGATGTAATGAGATGATGCCACGTAGGGATGGGGCTCGCCTGGACACTGCTTCATTCCGG
>SNQJ01S0046013.1:27050-39382 GCA_010110895.2 Picea sitchensis
GATCGTTGATCTAAACAAAGCTAGATCATTCGTTGTTTCAAACGCATCCTTTAACCATCATGTCATACTCCCCCCCACTGTTAAAAGTAGAATGGTCCAGGGGGGGGTCCGGAATCTCTTGTGGACCGTTGATTTGCATGCTAGAGGGATGATTGTATATCCGAGCGCACACTTTAATCACCTTTTCAGACACCCCCCCCCTTCCCACCGTTAAAAGTAGAACGATCGGGGGGTCCGAAAACTCTTCAGAGCCGTAGATCTGGGCGACAAAAGCTTAGTTGTAGATCTAGGTCTGATCTTTAATCTCTGGGGCACAATTCAGTATGAGGTATAACTTAGGCTTAATGAACCTTTTTATGGGTTTTGTGCGCTACCTCCCTTGATTTTGTCACCATGGGGTTAGAAAAACATTTCACCATCAAGATCATGCATTTTTCATCGATCATCTTACATATTTTATTGAAAGGAAACTAACTAACCTATGTCCTAACCTACTCGTTTGAACCTTTAGCCCAACTTAGACTATTGGGCTAATAAAATACTATACCTTGGGGCTATTTGACCAAGATTAGACTATTTGGTCAAATTTATTCACTAGCTAACCTAATTACTCGGCTAAGATTAGACAGTTTATCCAAGCTTATTCACTAATCCTAAATACTTAAATTTAAAAGACTTGGCCATGTTTAAACTGTATGGATCAAGTCATTATCATTTCATGGGGTTTTATCCATTTTCTTTTTTGCCCTCTTTTTATTTTTCTTATTTTTTTTTTATTTCTTTTTCTTTCTTTTCTTTTCTTTTCTTTTTTCTTTTCCTTCTTTTCTTTTGTAGAATGCAACAATATCTGCAAGTCAAAAAAAACTAGAGGAACAAAATTACAATCAACAGTTGATCCTATAAATTATAGGGTTATAACATTGGCTCCACCTGGGGATGGTACCCTCCTTGTGAGGTGCCAGGAATCCTGTTTCTCGTTGTCTTGAAAAACTTCCTCTAGAGCTTCTTCTACTATATGACTTGCTTTATTTTGAAAATTTTGATGACATTATTCAGTGTCTTAGGGCCTTCTCCGCGGGCTTCAAACACCTTGACAAAAGCACCTACACACAAAATGCTTGTAAAATAAACTATATGTACAATGGAAAAGGAATGGCGATCTCTCTACTGAGGCAGAAGATAATGCTTCAGCATCCTGCCATTTTTAGATCCCCCTAGCAGGTCTGATCCATCATTATTATTAAGCAGGAAAGCATTATTTCCTCTGTAGGCTTGAATGGTGTAAGGACCCTTCCACAAGCTATCAAGATTTCCATGTTTACCTTTATCTTCATTTCTGGAGTCCCATTGCAAAACCAGATCACCCAATTCAAAGTTATCCTCTTTGGTTCTCTTGTCATAAATATTTTTAATATTTTCCTAGATCACTTGAGTTCTGTTGTACACTTCTTCTCTAGATTAGTGTAACTGAATCATTTGATTTATTCTTCTTTGAATATCATTATTCTCTTCTTGAGCTTCCTGCAATAATTTCATCACCAGAACTCCCAGAGAAGGAGGAAAAATTGCTTCAGTGCCATATACCAGTTGATATGGAGACATACCAATTGATCCTTTATTACTTAGTCTGTCTGCACATAGTGCAAAAGCCAATTTATTATGCCAAGAATTTTTGTTTTCTTGTAATGTTTTCTTAAGGATATTCACTAGACTTTTGTTTGAGGACTCAGCTAGCCCATTTCCCTGAGGGTAATAGGCTATGGAATGCCCCAACGTAATGTCGTATTGGTTGCAAAAATCTATGAGTTTTTTGGATCTAAAAGCCGCTTCATTGTCGGCTATAATTTTCCTGGGCCACCCAAAACGAGATAAGATATTAGTTTCTAAATTTTTTATGATAACAGAGTCAGTAGCTTGCCTGCATGGCACAATCTCAATCCAATTGGTGAAATAGTCCGTGGCTGTGAGGATCCACTTGTGTTGGCCTAAAGAAGATGGGTGTATTTCTCCAATAAACTCGAAACCCCATTGTTGGAAAATGGATTCAACTGATATGGGTTTCATGGGCAGAGGCAACAACTTCTTTTTACCTTCGAAAACCTGACATTTATGACAATAAGTAACCTTGTTATGAACATCAACAAACAATGTAGGCCAATAGAAACCAGCTCTTAAGATTTTGTTGGCTGTGGTCTTCCAACTCAGATGTCCTCCACAATATCCTGCATGGAACTCCTACAGAACTTTGTTAGCTTCGTCTTTCAACAGGCAATTAAGAAAAATACCACCAGGATCTTTCCAATAAACATTAGCTTCTAGAATACAAAATTTTAATGCTTTCAGTTTGATAAATCTGTCTTTGGTGTTAGTTAAACCAGGAGGAGCTTGTAAGTTGAGAAGTAAAAAAATGAGGTCTGCATACCAGGGAGAGTTTAAGAATACCTCTTTTACCTTTGGAGTCGCCTGCTCTTCCTATTCATCAACTGCAACCAAGAAATTGATATCTAGAGCGTTACAATTTGATTCTGCCATTAGTTTGGCCAAACCCTGTCCTTTGATCAATTTAGTAGGCTTTATTTCGATGTCATATTCTAGAATGACCTCAATCCATTTCCCTCTTCTACCATTTGGATTATCTTGAGTCAAGATATCTTTTACCACTGCATTGGGAACGTATGCAATTGTGTGAGAATGGAGAATATAGACTATGAAATCCTTTATAGCCTTTACCAGAGAAAAGGCTTGTTTCTCCATAATATTATAATTCAATGCAACGTCTCTTAAATCTTTGCTAAAAAACGCTATGGGTTGCCTGTACCCTTCACTGTTTTTCTGCAACAATACTGCTGCTATAGTGTGCTCAGATGAAAAAGAGAAAAGATAAAAATATTTGGAATAGTCGGGGCTGATCAAAACCAGAGCTTGGGTAAGTGCATGTTTTACCTGTTCAAAAGATTGCTTGGCTTCAGTGTTCCATTTTATTTTTGCGTCCTTTTTCAACATGTTAGTGATGTTCATAAGAAGTTCAACCAAGTTGGGTATGAACCTTCTAAGGAAATTTATTTTGCCTATGAATAATTGTAGTTCCTTTAAGTTCATAGGGTGTTCCACATTCTGAATGGCTTCTATCCTACTGGGATCTATTTTGATTCCATCCTTGGAGATTATGTGTCCCAGTAACTTGCCTTCCTCTAATCCGAACAAAGACTTCTTTGGATTCAATGAAATCTTGAATTTTTTGCATTTCTCAAACATGCGTCTGAGATGCTGCAAATGTTCTTCGTCAGACTAGGAGTATACAGTCACATCATCTATATATATGACTATAAATCTTCCTAGTTCATCCACAAAATCAATATCCATTGCCCTTTGGAAAGTGGCACCAACATTCATCAAGCCAAAAGGCATCTTCACATACATGAAGGTTCCCTAGGGTGTGGTGAATGTGGTCTTATCTTGATCTTCTGGGTGAACCAGGACTTGGTTGTAACCTGAGAAACCGTCTAATAAATAAATTCTACTAGAACCAACTACCTTTTGCAAAATATGGTCCATTTTGGGCAATCAGTAATTATCTTTAAGAGAGACTTTGTTCAGGTTTCTGAAATCTATGTAAAGTCTGATCTCACTGGTTTTCTTCCTGGTACGAACTAGGTTAGAAACCCATTTGGAAAATCTCAAGGGAACTATAATTTTCGAATCATACATCTTTTTTATTTATTTCTCTATCAGGGGAAGCAACTTGGGATTGATTCTCCTAAGTTTCTTCCTAAAAGGTTTGTGTTCTTCTTTTATGGGAATCCGATGATGTATGATACCTATGTCATAGGATTTTAAGTCCTCATATCCCCAAGAAAAAACATCTATATATTCCTTAAAAAGTTCAATGTATTTTCTTTTTTGCTCTGGTGGCAGAGATTTAGATAGTTTTATCATTTTGGGGTTTTCTTATGTTCCTATGTTGCATTCTTCAACCTCTTTACCACTAGCTTCAATTTTTGTTTTTTTGGCTACATCGTTAAAATCAAACAATTCTTCCAATGAAACTAAACCTCTAGGTAACACATTATTGTTCAACTACAGAATATCAGAATCTACCTCATTTTCATTAAATTCTTCAGCATCTATTTTATTTACACTACCATTCTCAAAAACAGATTTATTCACAAATTCATCATCATTTTCTAAATCTATGTTTGTACATTCGAAATCATTCTTACATTGTAGAAAAGATTCGATCTGATCGTCATTTCCAAATACCTGCCAGTATCTGATGTTGTCAGGAACAGTTGGTATGCACTTCACCTCCACTATGTACTTGCGAGTGGGACGGAAAGGGATTTTACAGGTAGCTGCTGATGTAGCTAGCCCATCTGCGAGTATATTTTGTCCCCTAGGCATTACCTGCAAATCAATCTCAGTAAAGCATTGAAGAGAATCCAAAACAACATCCCTATAGGCTCTAAGTCTGGGATGTTTTGCTGCATACTCACCTTTGATCTTCTTGATAATCAATTCAGAATCACCCCTTACCATTATCTGCTTGGCAACAACTTTCTTCAATAGTTTCAGGCCGAGCATCAAAGCTTCGTACTCGGCTATGTTGTTAGTGCATTGGAAGTTCAGTTTGTAGGAATGGCTCTCTGAATATCTTGATCTGTGATTATGTAACCAAACTCCAGCTCCAGCTCCCTCTTTACTTACTGCACCATCGACGTCCATGCTCCAAAAATATGCTGGCAGTTCCTCTCTTTCCACAATTTCAACCTCTCTTGCCTCAATGATCTCTTTATTTTCCTTGGGATCAATTGTGTCACTTTCCAGCTGGGCAATTTGTCCTTCCAGGTCATCGTCATTGTATAAGATGAAAGAATCCAGGTCAGAGTGGGCCAAGTACAGGGGGTAATTATGAGGTTTTTCTTGACTATTGACCATGTATTTCATCAAAGTTTCCCTGTACAATCTTATTTTTTGTCCAAAGGCTAGAATAGTGGCATAAGACATGTCTAGCTGTAGAGTTCCTTTCATCTTAGCTCCCCATGACCTTGATAGTAACATACCATACTTTGGGGGAATGTCCGCAACTACTATATCCATTACCATACTTTTTTTTCTGGAATTTGGGCTAGGGTGATGCATAGGTCTTTGATTAGGCCTATGCATTTAACCTTGCTGGAATCAAAAGAATGCAAATCCTTGTAGGGTCTAGTGACTTCGAGTCCAAAATTTTCCATCACTACCTTGGGAATTAGGTTATGAGAGGGGCCTAAAACCAACATAGAGTTGTGTAATATCAAGTCGTGGATATTTAGGTTGATGTAAAAAGGCACGACAAATCCATTATTAGTCTGACCATCTACTTCAGGACCAAACAGGAGCTCTCGTCGGTCATCAACAAGATTTACTGTGTCTGAATGATTTGCATATCCAACATTCAAAGCCTTAGTACCTATCTCGGGTTCGATGCTTAAAGATTTAATCACCTGGGACCTGCAAGAATTCTTGTTCATTAACTCAGAGAGGGGAATAGGAATTTTCAATTTAGCTAATTCCCCTTCAAGGCTGAATGCAGTGGAAAATTTGCTTAAGGTCCGTACTTCTGGTTTATATGTTGGAACTCTATAGCTAGATGCCCTTGGTTGGATTGTTTGACTGACTGATGAAACTTCAGTCTGATTTTCTCTTTGTAGAATTTATGGAGATCTTGGTGTAGAAGATTCAACATTATTTCTCTCAAGGATTTTTTTGGGAGGGTTTTCTGAGGTCTTCTTGGTTTCGATTGTTTTCTTTGTTTCATTACCCTTCTTTGTTTCAACAGTCTTCTTTGGAGGGTTTTCCTTTTCTCTCTTGCTCCTCAGATTATACTGTCTGTGTACCTCCATAATAGCATTCTCAAAGGCCTCCTATTTTGTTTCGTCTGCTTCCTCATTTACCTCTGTTTGTGAAAGAAGAAATATCTCGTGTTCTTCCTGGGTGAGGAAAATGGATTCATTGTCATGAACGCCCATGAGGTTTATATGAGTGTCATCGAATTCCTCGAGTACCTCCTCCCCATCATCAACACAATTTTCTTGGAGGGGTGGTCTAATATGTTGATTTTCCCCCCTCTATTCTCTTTGATCCCTAGGATCTCTCTGCCTGATCTGGAGATGATTTCTTCTAAAGTTTGGGTTCCGAATTGGAGGAGTAGCTTGGTTATCCCTGGGGGGATTTATTTCAGCTATAGTAAGTCTCTCCATCATTCTCTCCATTTCTATGGCTAAAGAGTCCAATTTGGCATCTGAAGAGGATGTGGAAGATTCCTCTTTGATTGTGACCCTCCTCTCTATTCTCTGCCTGACCCTTCTAGCTAGTAAGTTAGCCTCCACGCTTACTGTGCTTTTTTGCATGTCTTCCAAAGTAGTTGAATTTCTTTCCCTTAGCTGATATGACATATCAACGTCAAATCCATTTGGAAACTTAGTAAGTGCTAAACCTTGAGGGGGTTTTATGTCAGCAGGGATGGCATTGTAAAGGTTGTTGAACTTGGTGCAGTAATCCTGCATTGTTTCTTCTTGATTCCTCTTGATGTTCTCATACTCTGATAATATCTGGAGTGGATTTTTCTTAACCTCCCATATGTCCAGAAATTTTTTGTGAAAAATGACAAGATCAGTTATCGAAGCAGGACGTAAGGATTTAAACCACTTTTTAACGTCCCCAATCAGGCTTTGTGCAAATAATCTCATTTGTACATAATCTTCATTTACTTCCTACATATCAAAATAATCATTCATTTTATCCACATGTTGTTGTGCATTAATAGAACCAGTACTGTCGTACTGAGGCAGTCTAGTTTGATAATCTTGAGGCATGGCATGCAAAGGAGAAGCCAACACCAAGGGAGCATATCTTGTTCCCATAGCTGGTGGATGAGCTTGAACAGTAACCTGTATGATTGGAGGGGATATAACAGATGCAGTGGAGGACGAAGGGCTAGGGGGTGCAGAGTGAATTGTTTGAGGTTTCACGGAGGCTGCAAAAATTGTTAAGGCAGAAAGTTCGACTGACTGCTGGAAATGAGATCTGTCCAAGGCTTGATCAAGATTAGCCACCAAATATTCTAATTTATCAAATTCCTGGAGAAAAAATTGATCAACGTCTGCCCTGGGTGAGATAATTCCAGGAGTCTTAAGTTGTAGGATGGTTTAATCCAACACAATTTCACTTACAAAGCTGTCTGATTTTTTTCTAAAAAGGATTTGTTCAAAAGTGATATCAAACTCAAGATCCTGAAGTGCAACCAATTTCTCTGGGAGGGAAGGAGATCTGTGAAGGGGACTGTGACTTCCTAAACCTTCTGTAACGGTTTTCTTTCTGAGTAATTTCTCTGGATTGTCTATTGTGGTGGCAGGTTTTGGATCTGGGTGAGATCTAGTAAAAATTCTTTTGGGAGCCAGAATTCTAATTTTTATTTTATTTTTCTTTTAAGAAAAACTTAAATTGATTATATACAAAACTTAACAACCTCTGAACATTATCTTTTAATATATTTAGATTTTATGACTTGTTCAGAAATAAGGTTTTCTTTGCATAGAAAAATAAAACATAGGATTGGAGATCTGTTTAGACTCCCCAGTACGGTCGCCAAGTATGTTAGCACTCTGTAAATTCCCAGAGGTTGTAAAAGGGTAGAAGAAATTTACAAGAGGTAACCTTAACCAACCAATTTGAAACTAGGATCTAGCCCTACCAGTTTCAGAGAGGAATCTCTCTGTAAGATTTAGATTTGTTTGGATTTTTAGATCTTAGGGTAGTTATAAAAGAATAGTACTGAGTTGTTTGTATTTTTTAATAAAATGGTTGAATGCCACTTACGCTTCCATTGGGATATGGGGTCCATTTTATATAAATGGATATCAAAGACAGTTTTTTAAAAGATTCGTTTTACAGGGAAAGGTAGTGCAACTGCTGGATTCTTTAGGAATAAAATGATGGATTGCTGAAAAGGTGAGATATCAGTTAAAACAAAAAAACAATTAAGAATTTCTTTGTTGTAACATCAAAAGGAAAACATTTAAATCTGTAAAATATTAAAAACATAGTACGCAATGGAAAATTCTGCAACTTTAACCTCTTTTAAAGATTAGATTAGGAAAACAACATGATAACTCAGAAAGAAAACTTTTTACAAAGATAGAGGAAACTTGACCAACAGCTAACACGCAAGAATCCTGTGAAACATCTCTTTATATTACTGGAATAATCTCTTGAAAAAAGTTACAACGATTACAACTTGCTTGGGCGTAAAGATTAACCCTTAGTACTTCAAAGTTTGAAGTATTTATAATCAAAATTACAAAGAACCTTGTCATCAATGATCAAGATGTGGCAGATGCTATTTTTAGCTATCTAGATAACAAGATGAAAAAATATAGGAACTGATGATGATGCGTCGAATCTCTCATGATGATTTTTGGGAAGACCGTTGGTGAGTCATTCATATTACTTTGACTGGGATGGATGTTGACTTGGATGAGACCTTTATCTTTACTCGATCAATTCGCATAGCTCATCCCATATTTGTGTATCGGGGATGGTAACTTTCAATAGTCGGCAGTAGATTTCATCCATCTCGGTATACTTAGAAAAATTTGGCTTAGTAAGGAAAATGTACTTGATTTCGTGTTGTATGCTGAGGTCAGGCTGCAAGGTCTCCAAGAACGCTTTGCTTTTGATGTTGCCCTGTATCCCTGAGAACTTGGAACTGTCTTTGGCCACGGTGGCAATATTTTTCTTATAATCGGATAAGGTCATCAAGTTATCATTCCGTACAAGTAAGCCAGGAAGGCCCTTTTTCTGCAAGGCCTCAAGCTTGTTAAAAAATCTCTGAACTCCAATTTCCATGTTCTGAGCTTTCTCCTCCAACTGCAACATTAATCCTCTTTTGTTCAACACTCTTTTGACTTCGAGGATAGTCTTTTTTCTATCTTCAACTTTCAGGTCTTCAAGATCTTCCTTGGTTTTTGAATTCAGAAACTTGATGATCTCGTTAGTTACCGAGGGCATTTCACCTAGCTCTCTTATAATCTTGTTGATGGCCTACCTACTCTTTAGCACCAGATCATGTTGCTCAAACATGATTTTCACCATGGGCCAAATTTCATTTATGGAGTTGGAGATATATGTCCAGATATTTTCCTTAGCCTCTGCTAATGTCTTTCCTACCACTGTTTGTTTCTGAAGCTGTTGTATTTCCTGCTTGAGCTTCTCTGATGCTTCTCTCTCAATGTTGTATCTTGTTTGTAAGGAAGACTTGAGTTTCTGGAGAATTTCAACCTCCATTTTCAGCCTATTGATCATTTTTCCTTGCAAAGTCATCTCCTCCATGGACTTTGCTAGCTCCACATTTTTTCCAGTGCTGTCAATGGAGTTTCCAATGGAATTTCAGCTGTAGTGGTTGATTTCACAACTGTTGTATTGACTTCCGTAAGGGGAACTGCACTCAATGGAATGACTTCCATCAGGGTTGATTGTTCCTTCTCTTTCAATAACCTTTCCAATTCTGCCTCCATTTCATTTATCTGTGTGTTCTACTGCATGATTAGTTTCAACAATTCCTCTTTCTCGTCTTCTGCCTCAGCTATTTCTTTAGCTTGTGAATCCTATGTTGGTGGAAATTTCAGTTGTTTTCTCAGAGATGCGATGTCAACATTATTTTCTTTAACATCTCCTCTGCTGCTTTTACATTCGAGGGATCATACCCAATCTTGAGTACCAATTCCTCTAAGGATTTTATTTTGTTATCCTTTGCAAAAGAGGATATCTTTTCCAACTTCAATTGGGTCTGAACATTGTTTAAAGATACCTGTAACTTTTCTTCCATAGAGGAAGCATGTGCCAATGCGGAGAAAACCATTTCTCCAGTCTGTCTATGCAAATCCATCTGGTTAGCTGGATCGACTTGTTTGGTTTCAAATATAATAGTTGAACTTTTGTAGTCAATGATATCTTTGGGCTGAGACACCTGTGCTTGCAGAAATGCCAGATGCATTCTTCCTTTCTCTATGTCAAAATATGACAATAGTCTGTGTTGTGCTGTAGAGGTTTGCTTCCAGAACTAAGCGTAGGTGTTGTTGGTCAGCATTTTGTTTTTGTTTTTAATCATGTCATATTTTTCAAAAATGTTCAGAGGTACAGATCCTTGTGGAGTTCGGGTGGTCACATCTATATCTATCTGCTTCTTTGAAGAAGAAGTGGACAACACCTGATGTTTTCCCTCAATCACTTTGGCAGAGTAGGGATCTTTCTCACCAGACATGTGAGTAGCATGAGTGGTTTTGGGTCTCTTGTTGTATACATGAAAATCTTTTGTTGATACCTCAGTGATCGAAGGAGAGGCATCCTTTCTTGGCCTTTTTTCCTTTGGTACCTATGGAGTGGTAGTCTTTGAAAAAGAGACCCAAGGAGATTCCAGTTGTTCAGTGTCTACCAGAATATTTACCTCCGAATCTATCTGGTTCACGTACTTTTCAATTTCTGGTTTAAGGGTGTGAACATAAGGTGAAATTTTGTTTTTGGATCTCATCTCTGCAATGATCCCACTTGGATCATAATTCCAAATGAAACTGGTGCTAAATTTCATTTCCTTTAATCGTTTATCTGCCTCTTCCCCAACAACTCGACTCTTGTAGATAAATGGTCTCATTTTCCCTTTAATCCCCATCTGTTTTTTTTTCTTCGGAGACACAAAATGAATGTCATCTGATTTTATCATTTGATGAATAATCCAATGAAAATATTTGAACAGGCACATACTTGGGCAATTTGTATGGAGCTAGTTCACACCCATACACTCTGATCTCTGGGTGATTCTAGTATAGGAACCAGTCCCCAGTATTTGTGAGATTGGAAAGGTGTAGAACTCTTTATATCTCCTCGTTTATCCTCAGCTCTGGTCTTCCACTGAGCATGCCTACCACTGGGTGATAAAATAACTCGATGAATTGTTTGAAACTAAACTCAGTGGAGTTTCTTCTTAGCAGCGACATCCATAAAGTCACTGCTTGCGATTTTCCATCCTTGTCCATATTTTGCATGAGAAAGGAAAATGTGTCTGCTTGATAAAACATAAACATGTAGGCCAGTATTGAGGAATACTGGAACATGCCTTCTATAGGGAAATTTTCCATTTGCTCATGCAGGTTCTCGGCCAAAAAAACGTTGTAATCAAAATGGGTGGCAACTTTCTCTTCAACAGAGAAAATGGACAGGAAACCTAGGATAGGTTCATCAACCCATTCATCTGAGAAGTAACTGAGCAAACAACACAGTGTTGAGATAATCTAGTTTCCTTTTTCGGAAAATATGGAGGAATGATACGGAGGATTCTTCTTAGGAAATTGGGCATCTTGTGGGAGGAAAAGCTCAAATATTTGTGCTCTTTGGGGAAAAGACAGATTCTGATACATTTCTATCAGAATTTCAATTGTGAGGGGAGAATGGGGTTCGGCTCTGGGTACCTGCATCATTTGATTGATGGCCTCAGGTGTAATAAGGAAAAAGGTTTCTCCAAACGAAGATACTATGGCTCTCTGATCAAGGAGGTAGTGCACTTGGCATTTGAGGGTGAATTCAGGAAAATGATGGACATGGGGAAAAAGATACAAAGGGAGACTTGACTCCCAGAGCCCAATTTCATCTCTTTGATCGATGAAGGTGTCCTTAAACCACGACTGTAGCTCGGTGAAGTCGAATTCAGACTTGGTTTCTGAGATTAAGTAGTCTTTGTCTGCTAATGGGATCCGATCGAGATCGACAGGAGGTGCGAGAAAAGGATTTTCCTTCACATTTGACTTTTTACTTTTGGGCGCCATTGATTTTCACCGGTACTTTCACACTAAACACACGTTAGTAGGCGAAAAATTATGGTTGGATGAGATGTTGCAGAGTCGATGGAAAATGAGTCTTTGATACATAGGGAGTGTGTGTGGAACGTGAATGACCGAAACGGGGTTGGAATTTAGTGAACGGGTGTCCATTGGGTGAAAAACGATAGGTCAGGTGAACTATGGGTATGTGGCCAGTAATAAATGGCCAACAGGTCCTTTAGAGTGTGAGGGGGTGAGGTGAAAGACATCTGACGTGTGTACCCAGTTGACGTGGAGAATGGTGATTGGGAAATGAATGAAATATATATTACCCATAAAGGTTAGATGGAGGGGACATGTCGACGGGGTGATGAAATGGGACTTGCAAGGGGTGGTTTGGGGGTGTGACATCTTTGGATGATGGTGGTGAGTTGGAAAAATGGTAAGTGGTAAACGTTTGGAGTGGGGAGGTAAGATGCAATG
>SNQJ01S0046013.1:39441-57975 GCA_010110895.2 Picea sitchensis
GGGGGGGTCTAAAATCTCTTGTGGACCGTTGATTTGTGCACTGGCGGGATGACTATAGATTTGAGCGCACACTTTAATCACCTTTTCGGACCCCCCACCGTTAAAAGTAGAATGGTCGTTGGGGTTCGAAAACTCTTCAGAGTCATAGATTTGGGCGCCAAAATCTTAGTCGTAGATCTAGGTCCGATCTTTAATCTCCGGGGTGCAATTCAGTATATGAGGCAGAAATTAGGCTTAATGACCCTTTTTATGGGTTTTTTGCGCTACTTCCCTTGCTTTTGTCACCATGGGGTTAGAAAAACATTTCACCATCAATATCATGCATTTTTCATTGATCATCTTACATATTTTATTGAAAGAAAACTAACTAACCTATGTCCTAACCTACTCATTTGCACCTTTAGCCCAGCTTAGACTATTGGGATAAGAAAATACTCTACCTTGGGGCTATTTGACCAATATTAGACTATTTGGTCAAATTTATTCACTAGCTAACCTAATTACTCGGCTAAGATTAGACAGTTTAGCCAAGCTTATTCACTAATCCTAAATACTTAAATTTAAAAGACTTGGCCATGTTTAAACTGTATGGATCAGGTCATTATCATTTCATGGGGATTTATCCATTTTGTTTTGTGCCCTCTTTCTATTTTTCTCATTTTTTTTATTTCTTTTTCTTTCTTTTCTTTTATTTTCTTTCTTTTCTTTTGTAGAATGCAATAATATCTGCAAGTCAAAAAACACTAGAGGAACAAAATTACAATCAACAGTTGATCCTATAAATTATAGGGTTATAACACTTGGCAGCACTCAAATGTTACCACTTACCAAAATAAATCTTGAGTCGGCCACGAGAAGTAGAAGTAGTCGGCATGCCTCACTCAGTCATGAGGGAAGGAGGGAACAAGTTTTGTCACAAGTCGCCTGTATTGTCAATCATTCAATGACAGACTAATTTTCCATAAGGAGTGTGTGAGTGCAGACTAGTAGGGTTAGGCATCAATGGAAGGAAATCCACGATACAATGGGGGCTCAATAGAAAGAAAAAATATGGGTGGAAGGAGTTAAGACTGTAGGGTTATGTTAGGAATTTTAACTTAGATAGTAGGGTTTCATTTTTAATTAATTTTTATTTTTTCACAACAAATTAGTTTGGTTTATCCAATAAACAACAAAAACGATGAACCCTTATGAAATCGTGGAATTTACCCTAGAGTTCATGTTCGATTCAGTTTGAGGGATTCAATTCAGTGATTGTGTTCATCAGTTTGAAAACAAAATTAAGATTCTTTTGAAATGCTGTGAATTTTGAATCTCATGAATGAAATTCATGAAAAAATGTTGCTTAGGTCATTGTGTTGTGTGCATGATGACACCGTAAGAATGCATAAAACACCTTCTTATCATAACTCGTCTGGACTTGTAGGATTCTATTATTTTTCTCATCTAAGCATAGTGATCATAACTATATGAAAAAGAAAGATCTTATGTAGGCCTCTCACCTTCCATAGACAAGATGCCTAAGAACTATCAAACTGTAATTTATCTCAATACCCAACTGTTCATAGTCCAATCGCTCTTTAGATGTAGTTTCATTCCCTCTCAGATCCACTAACAAAACAAAGGAATCCACCTAACAACATGATTCCTCTGCCGAGCCTTTGTCTCTTCTGGGGAAATTAAAATCTGCCCCTACTTCTTAAGAGATTTCACACTCCTTGTCATGGTCTGTTGTATTTGTTTCTCTAGTAATTTCATCTGTCCATCGAGCTTTTTTCATATAACCTATTTTTGTTTTTGCTATTTCATGTTATATATGTATGGATTTTGTCTAAGCATCATTTTCATAGATTATTTCCATCTCCTAAATCTTTGATACAATTCTTCGTCCAATTCTACCAAATATTTATATTTGTGTTGAAGATCCAATTGCGACACCCAAAGAAATGTCCAGTTTATTTTTCATGGAAAACATTATTGTAGTTGCATGCTATTTTAGTGACATTGTGCACAAGAGTTTGAGCCTTACATTCACTTTATTCATAATACATATCAAGGCATTTGAAAGAGATCCTTTTCAATTATGTCCAGAAATTCTTTGTGTTGAGAAAAATAAGGAGAAAAAAATACATATACATCCAAAACATCTTTTAGTCTCTAGAAGATGAAATCTGAACACCAACTGATAGAACTGATACTTGCACATAAATAAGATTCATAGCTCCCAAGGACATGCAAGTATGTTTATTTTCTAATGGTTTCTAAAACTGAGATCATAATCTCACTAAAACCATTGACAACTTCCCCCAAACAACCCCCAAACAAAAACAATCTAGAATCCAAGAAATCATCTACCACCAAAATATCCAACCAGACATCTGGCCACATAGGCAAGATGTAACGTACCTCCATTAAAAGTGTAAATAAAATTTCAATTTCCTCCATATAGTTAAATAGTAATTGGTTACTTTAACTTTTGTAGTATTATCAAAACTCCAAGAAGAGAAATTCCTTAGTTGTCCTGCATATAAAGTAATGAACAAACTTCCCTTAATTATGTTTAAGAAACCTGTCAATGTAAGTCGAATCATTATAAAGGGAGTGGGAGTGCAAGTTAGCTCAAATTGATGGATGAAACAAAGAAGTTTGCAAAACATGGTACAATGAATGCAAACGAAGGTTTATAGAAACATTAATGCCATAAAAAACACCATGAGAAAATATGATAGAGTAGTAGTAGTGTTGGTTTCAAATTAATTTACTCTTAGGATACAAAACTTATGAGAAACTACGTGTTTCAAATACTCAAATATTGTGCAGAAACTCACCATAACATAACGTTTAAATGTTGAGTTTCAAAAGTGGAAATGAAGGAGTGAAAATTATTGGAATAACATCAATATGTAATCCATAGATTTCTAGGTTTGCAGAGTATATTGTGCCATAATTTATATTAGAAATGAATTTGTGAATTCTCTTCTCTCATACAAATGATCATGCAAGATTTAACATATATTAATTAATTTCACTCTGTGAAGGCCATATTATTATTTTGGAATGTGCTCTTTATTTCATTATCAGAACTATGATAATATTTCCGTAGATCACCACAAAATTGTTGTGTTTTATTATGTATTATATGCTTGTGAATTCTCAATGAAAAATGTCAGTCTTGGATTGGGAACTTTTAGGGTTTTCTTTCCCTCTATACATACATCATACACAGAGCTCTAAAATTTCTCCTAGAAATGGTTGATAGACTAACAATCCAGAAGACTGACTAACCTGAATATCAATCCCAATTGTTTGTGAAGGTGAAAAAAAAAACACCCACAAGAAATCACTAATGCTAACACAACAATTTCAAGAAAATCTAATGTCTATTGTAATCTTGTGTGAAAGGAATAACCATAATACTACTAGTTAAAATAAACAATCGTTGGAATACCTTTCGAGATTAGTTGGATATAATACTTAAGAATTTGTTGGTACATCTCTACTAACATGTGGTATTAGAATGCACATTTTGTTGAAGAAATATGAGATGCAATTTCTAGTAAGAATCATTGACATCTTTCCATTTTTATCGACATTGGCAGCCTAGGAAAACAATTGTAAGAGTTTTCCCATTTGGTCAATCGAATTTTTTCCTTCTTCATGTTGAAAACTGCATTAGTCGAGTTCTTGCCTTCATATTTATGTCTGAATTTGCAAATGATATTCCAATTTTCAATGGTATATCTCAATTGTGTTAGGAACCCTACACAATGCTAATTCAACGCCAAAACATGTATTCTTAAAGGGGATAAACAACTCAATGTTGAGCCATAATTTCAATATCATACTTCAATCTATCTCTATTCAGGTTTGATGTCACCCTTCTCATAGTTTCAACATCTTAAATTCAATGCCTAACTACTTGTAAAATGCCAGTAGGCCTGAACTAGGTAATCAAGGAAACCAAATGATGATTTGGTTCTCCAAAAATGATATCATTTGTTATAAGGATTCATGCATTAGTTATGTGTGTTTTTCCTATCTACAACTAATGAACACTGCCAACATGTATTTAACAATTTATGCCACGTTGTTGTGTTATTGATGATTGTGTGCTTGATATGAAATGATCTATCCTCACCTGACGCCGGGAGAATATGGATGCAAGAAGAATTGACCAGACAATGAATTTTGTTGGTGTCTGGTTCTGGTGATCCAATAATCCGTGGAGGAAGGGATAAAGTTGGAAAATAATCCACAGAAAGAAAATCAGTTTTTCAAACAAGGGACTCTGCAATTGATAACCATTATTAATATCTTGGGAAACACCTGTTATTACACCAACAATATTTAGCACAATAAAAGTAGTTGGAGGGATGAGGAGACTAGTCCACTTGAAAACGTGTAGCTCAGAAAATTTTCCATCCACATTTAAATACTTTGATGTGATAGTAAATTTTGTGTCAATCCCTGCTAGGAATTTCAGTAACATTTGAAAGACAACAAATAAATGTACCAATACACCTCCAATCACCCAAAATTGCTCATTCCTCCACCATGCATCAATGTCAACCCCACTACAACATAGCTCTCAAATAATAGTTGTAAAAAAGGAAACAAAATAAAATATAAAGAACACTTCTCTCTGACATACACATGCACAAACACAAACACACATATATTGAACTATGAATTAAATTGAATCTGAATGAGAATCAAACTGAAGAAAGAAAACATGGTTTTTTTTTCTCGATAGGTTTTGTTAGTCTTGTTCTATCATCTCAAAGGTTTGTTCCCAAAATCGCTACACAACAAATATCTAGACAAATTTAGAGATACGACTGAGACAAGTACCAAATTAACTAAACAATCTACAAAAAACTAAAGAATTTAACTCCATAAGACTCTACAAAAGCGCATAATCACCACAGATATAAGGTCCAAATATCAGAGCTTAAATGGAATTTAACAATCTCATAACAATGACAAATGTCGTGACCCTTTCAAATTTGAAATTCAAAGGTAAAAAGGGGTTAAGAGGTGACCACCCCACCTTGCTTCACCATCAAATTATTATGACAAAAAACATGTTGCAGTCCAAATCCAAGATATAGTAATGTAAATAATTTCCACAAAGATAATCTTGGGTATGCCCTACACAGTTCCTTGGAAGAAGTAAAGTATTGAATGGGAACTCCAAATGTTATTGGACAAATCGGTAAGTGCGGACACAAACTGATCTCCCTAGTTTCACTCAAAACTATAAAAAAACAAGATAGAATATAAAAATTTCCCTAAGTTTTAATTATCAAGCATACTAACTAACAAGATATAAATGACATACCTTTTAAATGTCATTTGTACTTGCTAGTGTCATCCTCGCTCCACTCTAAGGCTTATGGGATGTTTAACCTATACAAAGACATAAGCCAATGAAGTGAAAGAAACAATGTATACTCAACAAAACCTATCTATGTGATCAAGGATTCATACAATAAAATAATAATTTTTTTATGGGAAATAAATATATCACTATATTAGAAATATGAAAAGGAGAATACAACCGATGCCTTGATGTTGTAAGGTCCCTTCCAACAATTCCTTGCTTCCCACACACTTCTACTCCACGAATTCTAAGACTGTATATTTGAAAATCACTCACAATATCAACTTGGCAAAGTGAAACTCAAAGCCAACATAGGCCCAAACACTCCAAACTCTTGGATAGACTAATATCTAATTAGATGAATCTTTGTGATTAAGATAAAGCTACAAAAATTCTCTAACCATTCCAAAAGCTAACTAGATTTCCCCATGAGAACTCTTCTCCTTTTATAAGCTGAAAAGAATAGGGTGATTACGTTAGGATAATCCCACTAGAAAAGGGATGCAAATCAGATCCAAACCGATCGGATGCCACCTCACCCTTGAACCTTCTATTTTAGAAACGTCGAGAAGATGCTCTCTTTGTTCGTAAAAAATATCGTCACACCCTTAACACTGAGAAAGTTGTGACAACGTCGTAGACCACTGTGGTGAAACCTATTTTGATACTAAATCATTTCACCCTTAACACTAAGCAAGGCACGATGATCCTTTTTTATAAGGTTTTTACAAAGGAAAAGATAATTTTCATTTTTCTGGGAAAATGTGTCTTCATTTTTCTTCAGGGATTTAGGCCATTGATCCTTCTAAAGACAAATAATAGGTGTACATAATTAATGATTTTAAGGGTAAAAAAATTAATGTGTAAGAGTAAGCCCCCCAAAGTATGAAGTTAGAATAAAATGATAGCTGAAACACTTTGTTGAGTGTGTGTAGGGAACAAGGAACATGCCAGCCGGAAACATGTCAACAAACAAGGAAATACAGTACTCACTGAGGTAGGAATTCCCATACTCATAATAGAAATGACTGAAAGCATAAATGTCAACATGCAAAGATACATGTCAAGTAAGACAGGTCATGTCCACCAAACATACACTATAGATCCATGCCATTATGACTCAAATCTGAACATAGCCACCAAAAATACATTGTGGATCTATGTGTTAAAGAATAAAATTTGAACATAGCCACTAGACATACACTGTGGATATATGAAATAGTACAATTTGAATATACTCCAATGCAACCTGGTTCTATCAAAAAAGATTCAGTGTCTTCATCTCCACCACTCTATAGTAAGAATCTAACCACGTGAATACATGTGTTGAAGTCGAACATGGTAGAAACCACTTGATTATCGGTCATTAGTGAATACTATTAACAAGTGAAAGGTAAATCACCATTAATGTCAATGATTCCCAAGGTACACTATTACAATCCAACAGGTGCGAATTTGTGAGCTAAAGTCGAACATTAAGCGAAATCTCCCAATCAGGGGTCAATAATGAAAAACCACTGTCAAAAGCGAGGAAACCTTCCATTGAGGCATGCAAGTTCCAAGGTACCAATTAGTTTCTAAATATAATTACTGGATAATGAGTTGAATTCGACAAGAAAAGGCTTGTCACATGAGGGCCTTAATCTATCCCCCATCAATGACACGAAACAAGTAACAAGATTTGAAGTAGATCAGAGTAACAAGTGATTCAAGACTGGCTTAGGGATGGCTGACGCAATAGAAGGATTAAGGACTGCAGAAATGGCCAACGCAATAGAAGTCTTTTCGGGTTGAACTTCTCTTTGAACATATTGATGACATGATAATTGTCTCTGAAACATTGAATCAAAACCAATATCACAAACCAAATTGTAATCTTATAAAGGAGTATGATCAAGAAACAAGTGGATTTTCCAACCTAGACACAAAGCGAGTGAAAGGGTGTCATGTTCAAAGCGACTCTTGCATAGAATATAGGTTTAGATACATTTCTTTCCCAATTTCCCCCCCACCATCTCTGGCGAGTACCTCTTTATTTCTACACAAGCTTGAGGTGGGTAACATATGCTTGAACTGTAAGCTCATCCTTTGGTTGATTCCCTTGGAGTATGTTTAACGAACCCTAGGAAGGATTCATTCAATCTCATATGGGTCTTTCGATGTTTGGTTTAGGAGTCCAAAGAAAGTAAACTCGGTGGTTTTTCATATTTAGAGTCTTAAGAACACTTAAAGGAAAATCCAAAATGTATTTTTTCGTAAAGTAGTATGATCAGATCGAAAAAGAGATAAACTATCGATCAACATACGTTTTCTTTAAATACTTTGAGTGTGAAAAGAACAAGATCGCTCGGCAATATTTTCATGTTTAGAGAGTCTGAAAAGAGCTTAAAGGGAACTCCAGGGGGTTCCTTTTTCGTATAACCTTTACGAGTTTGAAAAAGTGATAAAAGTTTACTTGGTTACATTCTCATGTATTTATGAGCACAAGAAAGAACAAAGACTAAGCTGGGAATTGGTTTCATTTTTACACAAGCTTGAACCGAAGTAAAACTATGCTTGGGATAGATTTTATTTTTACATAAACTTAAAACTAAACAAAACTATGCTTGGACCTAGTTTCACTTTTACACAAGATTGAACCAGAGAAAACCATGCTTGAGGTAGGTGGTTTCATTTTTACACAATCTTGAACTAGAGAAAATTATGCTTGCGACTTCCCAATGCATTATCCAGGGATGGTTGGTATTTTTCCCCCAACTTCAGAAGCTAGCGACTTCACTTCAACATGAAATCCAGAGGCTATAAGCATTTTCCCAAGCTTCATTTCATGCAATGGCACAAGAAGATGAAATGAAGCTTCAAATACTATACGTAATGATGTACTTGAATCAATCGAAGAGGGGGGAAAATATATTTCATTTTTTAACGAACTTGAAACAAGAACCAGAACTATGCTTGAGAATCTAGGTTCAATCCCCAGATCTCTGTTTCATTTTTTAATGAGGCTGCCACAAAGATGCAAAACTATCCTCACAACTGGTTTCATTTTTTAATGAGCTTCATATTAGAAAACCATGCTCAACGCTGCTCTTCTTGATCATGGCTTCCAAGAGGACAATGCTCTAGAAGGACACCATGTCAAGGGACAAAACTCAGTCATGGCTTCTAAGATATCTGCACTTGATGGAAGAAACACACTCTAGAAGGAACACATGTCGAGGGCCGCAATAGGGGTTAGGAGGTCAGGCTCTAAAATCCCCATCGAAGAGATCACCATGTCAACTACCAGATCCAAGTCATAATAAAATGAGCTTATAGTGAGAGGCTCATCTACATCGGTAGCTGAATGAATGGGAGACAATGCCACATAATTGACCTATGGAGGGGGCGATAGAGTTTGCATATAAGAACCATTGAGGCAAGTCATTAAGTTGATGGTCAAGTCAGGGCCAACAAATGAAAGTTGATCATAGTCACAATTCTTCCATCGTGAGGGAAAGATATCACATAAAAAAGAGTGGACATGATAGCTTTCATGGCATAGACATAATATTTCCCAAGGAGTAAATCGAAATCCAAGGGGTCTTGGACTACCATGACATCAATAAAGACAGTTTTCCCTCCCAAAGTTACAGGAAATTGAGGAAGGGTCCCTAAAGGTTGATTGGTTCTTATGTTAAAAGCTAACAGATTCTGGGTAATTAATACAAGCTGAGGACAACTAAAATCTTTCCAATCAATAGAGGAAAAAGTAATAGCGAACACACCTTCATCTATCAATGTCTGAGGAACATCTCGACCACAAACCTATACAGTAATATTGAAAGAAAGGTGAGAGGGAAGACAAGTTCGAGTTAACGCACCCCAATAAAAAAGGATGGCCTCGTTACTTGGATGGGATTCCATGGGAGAAGGAGGAATTCCCCCAAACACGGTAGACTATGTATCAATGAGAAAAACGTGGGCAATATCAGGCTTAATCTCTAGCAGGAGAGTAGGATTCACTGATGACAGGATCAGATTGACCACTTGGGTTGCACCCTCCAAGGGGAGAATGGGGTCAACAGATGGAATTATATCGACCGCTTGGGTTTCACTCTCTAACGGGAGAGTGGGATCAACCAATGACGAGATCAAATAAACCACTTTGTCAACTATTTCAACTAAGGACATGACCAAATTGACTACCTTATCAACCAGGTTGACCGACAAAAGGACTAGATTGATCATGCCATCTACTACAAGAGGGTTGAGAATAAGTCTGTGGAAAGAAGCCAGAATTTGAGGCTGGGAACAGTCATGTATTCCAGTAGTTTCGAGGCTTCGTACATACGAGGTAAAATATGAGTTTGATGACTCCCTCCACATAACATACACGGGAAATTGACTCTACTTTTCTTCTTCCCAATGGTATCTTGACTAGTTGAGGGGAGGTCATCAACATGTTGTTCATATTATGACGACATGGGATGGCGAGGGTGTGTAGACCATGCTTCTATAACCTTGGATAGACTAGGGAAATACTTAAGAAGATGGATACCCTTACAAAGCATGCAAGGGTACTTGGGCTTACAGATTTTTTGGGTGATCTTGGCATCATCAACACTCCCAGCATGATTAACAGTAACTGGTTGGTTTCCAACATGTCTGGCAGTGGTTGGAGTTTTGGATCCTTGCTTATTTTTCTTCTTCTTAATCTTATTTTTCTTCTTCTTAATCTTATTTTTCTTCTTCTTCTTATCCACCGGGTTACTAGCTTCAGAGCTTTCACTTGGCGAAGAAGATGAAATAGAAGAAGACCTTGCAAGTGAAGAAGGCGAAGAAGATCTTAATGGTGAAGATAGTGAAGTATCAAAATCACGTTGATGTTCTTTTGGGTAAGTGCTTACAACCGAATCACTTGTTGTATTCGGTATTACCTGAGTGGAAAGAAACCATACTCGTAATCCAATTGTGAGACCTGGAAGTCTCAAAGTAGCGATGTAAGGAGGACCAACGTTTTCGTAAGAAGGAAAAACAAAAGGCTCCTCTGGAGCAGGGGTTCCATTGTTGGTTGTTCCATATGCGATGAATATGGATCCAACCTAAGGCCTATAAGGGAAAACAAACAACACATGCTAAAAATCTAGTAAGCAATCAAGCAAACAAAAACTTCTCACAATGAGCGCACTAGTTGGTGATGAAATCCAACGTCATGGGAACAATGTAAGAGGGGGATGAGATAGAGTGGGTGGAAAGTTTACATTGATGACCTACTTAATGGACTTACGTTTTGGTGTAAGCTTCCACACAATAAACGTGGATTTACCCTCCAGGGAGCCCGAATGAGTTTGGCCAACATTAATTCCAGGTACAATGAAGACTTCCCCTTCACCGTCACGTCATGCATTACCCTAAAGAGAAAGGCCACTAAGGTTACCAAATACAACAATGATTATCGGGGAAACAATCAACAGTCCGATACACGCTCAAGGGCAGGGTAACTGAGCCTGAAATCGACTTGAGAATACCTGCACGAGTTTTTTTCTCAAGTGACCCCCAATAATATGTACAACCACTACACCAAGACCAACAAAGTAGGGTTAGTCACTCTACTAGTCTCAATGCGACCTCATGATTGACCCTTGTTTGAGAAGGGCTTCCCAGGATAAAATTTAATAAGTGGATTTAGTGCTCCCTAGCATAAGATTCTATGTTTGTTTACATTTTTGGAAAGTTATCTTTCGCACCTATTCCAAATCCCTACACCCTAAGATAATGTAGGTTAGCTACCAGAAAATATAAAATGTTTAATCAATTTTTACAAGCGATTTATTTTAAGGTTGTTGTTTACTCAAGGGTGTGAAAGTGAAACGTATGATGTTTGACTTGACTCCGAAAAAAAATGCAAAAATGATGAAATTCAAAACTTTTTCTTTTTAATGAATCCTACTTATGGGATGGAGAAGAGGTTCAACTTTATTTTAACAAATAACACTCAATTCCCAAATGCCTAAATGCAATATTTCTTTCATGAAAGATGCAAAAGAAATGCTAAATCGCTACACAATTGAAAAAATCGTCCCCCAACGAATGCAAATCAAGCATTAACACTTTTATTTCATAAATGAAACTAAAAGTGATAGCAAATCATTTCGAAACAAAAGCAACCCAAACTAATTTTTTTTCTTTTAAAACGAACTATTCAGAAAAATAAGTGTTCTTTCACTAAATAATTCTAAAGAAAAACAATGCTTTGTAACTGAAACACACTCAAAGCAAGAGATCAAATCTTTCAAAATAAAACAAGTTGAAAGAAAGAAAATAAGGATAAAATCAGATGCAAAGTTGTCAAGCAAACTGTAATCAAATCCAAAAATTCACCCCAAAACCATATCTAAGATCTAGGCGAGAAAAACCATCAAAAAGTTATTTTTTCACACAATTGTTGCAGGATACTAGAATAACACGGTGGGGCAAATCTAGATCGACACGGGCTAGAGAAGACTACAATGTGACGATGTTGCACTATGTCTAAAGGCAGGGTGTGTCGAACACCTAAACAATGGAAAAATTATAAAGCATGAAGGTTTTTTCTGTGAATCAAACAGATAGTGAGTCAGACTGGATCTCTTAGTAACTCAGGAAAAAAAAACTCAAGCAGAAAAGAAAGGAAACAAGACTACTAGGAAAACAATTTGTTCCCTAGTATGGTCGCCAATTTTGTTATTGGAAAAATCGGTAAGTGCGGACACAAACTGATCTCCCTAGTTTCACCTGAAACTAGAAAAAAACAAGACATAATATACAACTTTCCCTAATTTTTAATTATCAAGCATACTAACTAACAAGAGATAAATGAAATACCTTTTAAATGTAATTTTTACTCGCTAGTATCATCCTCATTCCGTTCCAAGTCTTATGGGATGTTGAACCTATAAAAATACATAATCCAACGAAGTGAAAGCAACAATGTATACTCAACAAAAGCTATGTATGTGATCGAGGAGTGATCTGGATTATTTTCGGCACGAAATGAGAGCACATATATAATAAAGAAATGTACAGAGATATCTCGAAAAAATAATATAAAAGAAATGTATTAGATATGAAACCATAAACACAAAGATACAATAATACACAATTTTCTATTAATGAGCGAAAATGTACAAAGACTGTAAAAATACAAAGTGAAAGACTCACTAAAATGGTGGCAGCTTATCTCTAAGAAGAGATGTGATGGCTACTTGCATATGTGACAAGATGATTTTACAATGAGGCTCCAAATTCCTTTTTATCATAAATAAAATCCAAAACCCTAACCACAGAAGATGAAAAGCCAATAGTTTTGTGGACCCCGTTTTGGGTAGTTTGGTGTATCAACTTCTTGGGGGCGTAACTTTGGCATACAAACTCTGTTTGGGGAACATGATAGCTCATTGGAAAGGTATCATCGAGGAGATTCATTTTGGGGGATAAATTAGATGCGTTGGATATCATTGAGAATATTTATCCAGAAAAATATTCATGTAGGCCCTCAAAATGGCCCCGAAAGTTAAAAACTACTAAAAATACTAAATTGCCAAAATTGCCAAAAAAAAAATTGATCGAGTTGGAACATGTGGGTGGCTACCAATATCCACTTGGATCAATCCTCCATCCTTAGGAAGAAATGGTCTCCATTGCGTTGAGTGCCCAGGGGAGAGGGAGAATCGTTTGTTGAATCTGCATCTTTGTGAGTTGCTTGCCTTGCTGGAGACATTGCACTGCTTGGTTCGTGGAAGGTTGTCACGAACCTATTGCTAGAGGGGTTGAATATGTTCAACCAGTTGGGCTACATGAGATGAATGTGTGAAGAAGTAATTTTTGCGCTTTGTTGCAATCTTTTCAACATGCTTTTGTTGGATAGAAGGTGCTTGGGCCAAGGCTGTAGTGGTTGCAGTATCATTTCATTCACCTTTTGAATAGATTCTGAAGAAGCCGAATTTTGTAGTATGAGATACTAACTTGCGGCATTGTTTAGGTGGGACAATAGTTGGAACTACCTCTGGCATCCTGTAGATATGACCCCCCAGAGTAATAATGACACTACAGGGTCGAGACTCATAGATAGCATGGCGCTTCCACATATATGGTTGGCCTAAGAGAACATCACAGACATCTAGTGGGGAAACACCACATAATACCTCATCCTTGAAGGGATGGATGTTGTATGAAAATTAGCACTACTGGATGACATGAACATCTCGTCCCTAGCGAAGCCACCCAGTGTTGTATGGTGGCAGGTGTGGTGTTGTAGACAATCCCAACTGTTTCATGACCTCTCATTAGATGAGGTTCTTATGGCTTCCTCTATCAACAATAAAATGAAGTGGGGTCCCCTTCACCTACATATGTGAATAGAAAAGGTGCTCCCCTTCTTTAGGATCTGTTGGTTCTTCTGGTTGAATTGGTGCAGTTGCGAAAACAGGAGTGGGGTTTGCTTCGATGATCTGTTTTCTATCAATATTTTATGAATCATATTCTAAATCAGGGTTCGGCTCCTTGTCTTTGATCTCGAACACCAATGATTGTTTTGAGTGACATTCATCTGTGTTGTGCCAGGGGATTTTTTGGAAATCGCACCATTTTCTAGTGTCCTTCTTCGTCTTTTTGTGGCCCTTCTTTTCCTGTTGCTTGGACTGGTTTTCGGGAGACTGTTTTTTGGGGTCGTCTTTATCATAATTTGGTTGTTGCGGATTTGCAGACACAAACTCCTGTTTGTAGGGATGATTTTAAGGATGGAAATTTATATTAAAATTTAGAAACCCTGGCGAATCTTACTAATCCTTCATATGCCAACTATAAATGATTGGTGATATTTTTGTAAAAATATTCAAATTTCTAAAGATTTTATATAGTTTTTATAAAATTTTGGCGATTTTTAAGGTAAAATAATTTTATCCTATAGAATTTGGGCGAATCATTTTTAAAATAATGAATCTCATTTTTGGAAAAACCATGGAAAATTAGCCCATGAGCGAAATTTAACCCCTAAAATCATCCCGGCCTGTTTGTTCTAGTTCCTAAATTTCTGCTCAATTTTAACAACATATCGATAAGCAGCATCGAGTGATGAGATGTATAGAAAATCCATTTCAGTTTGGATGTATCTGTGTAGAGCCCCACGATATTTTAGAACCAAATGTCATTCGATGTCTTTGATACCCAACTTGGTGCGAAAGGTATCGAAGTTATTGGTGAACTTTGGAGCTTCTTGACCCCTCTCTTGCTACAGTCTGGTCCATCTCATGTACTCGTCCTCATAATTTCCAACAGGATAATATTGTTCCTTTACCACATCCACAAAAAAATCCCAAGTGGGATCGGCCCCATATATTCCAGAATCCTCTGTGGAAATTTTCTCCCAATAAGTTTCCCACTAATGTTTGACATGGGGGAGAGCCTTAAGGAGTGCGAAGGTGATATTTTCCCTGTCAGATAAATTATGAACATAGAAATAGCATTCTAGCATATTTAACCATTTATCTAGGGCATCCACATCTATCTGACCTTCAAATACGAGAATATCAAAATTAACCTGTACCTTGAAAGGAGAGGTTCTTCCAAAGTGGTTGTTTGATGAATATGCACCTATTTCTATCGGCAGGTGTTGAAGGATGTGGGAAAATTTCTCCACCATTTCGTCCCTATGTCGCGTGAGAGATTGCTCAAGAAACTGATTGATAGAATCGTCTTCTCCGTCGTTTTTATTTTCTTTCGCCACGGAGGGTTTCTTGGGCGTGTGAGAGAAATTTTATTCAAAAGATACAAGCTCGAGACCAAACTTTCTATACTTAGATCTCGTCGGGGACATGCACTGAAAAAAATGATCAAGAGCAGCCTGCTCTGATACCACTAATCCAGATTATTTTCGGCACAAAATGAAAGCGGAGATATAATAAACCAATGTACAGAGATATATAGGATATAAAATAATATAAAATAAATGTATCAAATATGCAACCATAAACACAGAGATACATTAATACACATTTTTCTATTAATGAGCGAAAATGTGCAAAGACTGTAAAAATACAAAGTGAAAGACTCGCTAGAATGGTGGCAGTTTATCTCTGAGAAGAGATGTGATGGATACTCGCATTCGTGAGAATATGATTTTACAATGAGGCCCAAAATACCTTTTTATCATCAATAAAATCCAAAACCCTAACCCAGAAGATGAAAAGCCAACAGTTTTGTGGACCCCGTTTCGGGTAGTTTGGTGTATCAACTTCCCGGGGGCGTAACTTTGGCATACGATCTCTGTTTGGGGCACACGATAGCTCGTTGGAAAGGTATCATCAAGGAGATTCATTTTGGCGGCTCAATCAAAGCCTTCATATATCATTGAGAATATTTATCCCATAAAACCTTCATTTAGGCCCTCAAAATGGCCTCGGACGTTAAAAATGCTAAAAATAGTAAATTGCCAAAATTGCCAGAAAATTGTTTTGAGTGAGTTGGAACAAGTGGGTGGCCACCGATATCCACCTGGATCAAGGATTCATACAATAAAATAGGAATTTTTTTATGGGAAATAAATATATCACTGTATTAGAAATATGAAAAGGAGAATACAACCGATGTCTTGATGTTGTAAGGTCCCTTCCAATAGTTCCTTGTTTCCCACATTCTTTTGCTCCACGAATTATAAGACTGTAGATTTGAAATTCACTCACAATATCAAATTGGAAGAGTTAAACTCAAATCCAACATAGTCCCAAACACTCCAAACTCTTGGCTAGACTAATATCTCATTAGCTGAATCTATGCGACTAAGCTAAAGCTCCAAACATTCTCTAACCATTCCAAAAGATAACTATATTTCCCCATGAGAAATATTCTCATTTTATAAGATGAAAAGGCTACAATGAGGATGTTAGGATGATACCACTAGAACAAGGATGTGACTCAGATCCAAACTGATCGGATTCCACCTCACCCTCAAATATTTTATTCTGGAAACGTCGAGAAGATGCTCTTTTTCTTCGTAAGAAAGATCGTCGCAACCTTAACATTGACCAAGATGCGACAATGTCACAGGCCACTGTGGTGCAACCTGCGTCGATCCAAAATCATCGCCCCCTTAACACTAAGCATGGTGCGATGATCCTTTTTATAAGGTTTTTACAAAGGAAAAGATAATTTTAATTTTTCTGGGAAAATGTGTCTTTATTTTTCTTCAGGGATTCAGACCATTGATCCTTCTAAAGACAAAGGATAGGTGTACATCATTAACGATCATAAGGGTGATGAAAATAATGTTTAAAACCAAGAAATTACTAAGTACTTTGAGAGCCCCATATGATAGATGAACACAACACCACCCAGAGGTTGATACATTGTTGAGGAACTAGTTAAATTGGGGGCAAGATCAAACTGTTAATAACTTAGCAAATATTTTCCAGATCCTGTTGAAATCTTAGAAAATGTTACCCAGTCATTATTCACTTGCAAATTCCCTATTTGTTTTTCATTATAAAATTACTTCTTGGACCAATTTTCTTGAGACCATCCAAGTTTGAAGCATCAATATCGTGACCAGAATGTCAAAGATTCAATTTCTCTTCATTAGATATTTTTGTCACAAGTATTAAATAGAAGAATAATAACTAAACCCTCATCTTTAATCATTGATCTCACATTATCATAATTATATCACTTGCAAATAGTGGAAAACATTTTTGATAACAATACATAATAGCCAAGATTATGAGGATCTAACTCAAGAAGGTGTCCATAAACACATTCTATGAGTTTTATTTTATGATGAATTCTACAGACCCTAAGCAATGCACCCAACACACAAGTATTAGGTCAACGATGAAAGAATAGTTCTCCAACCTTGGCATGATACAATAATATTGAATCATGCAATCAAATTATTTATGTCCTTCCTCCACTACACCTACATAACTTAAACCATAATACATATTCCTTCATAGATAACTCTCTCTACAGGCCTAATGATGATTGTTTGGATCAAAAAAGAATGTGTTACACCTGTGATGTGTAGTGAAATTTGATGCACTAATTTTTTTTGTAGGATATCCTTTCATAGGGAAGAGTGCTCTCTATATTTGGTGATTAACCCCTAGAATATGCCATAATAAAACTCTAAACAACCATTAATGTAGTGTCCCCAAGGCCGAGCCCCGATGTAAACTATGATCTGAAAGAGATTATAAATATGTGTTATAGGCTGGTGAGCCAAGTTTTGTATAAGCCAGTAGGCTTATGTGTTTGATTAGGCCAGAGAGCCTAAGGGTTGAAGGCCAAGGGCCTGAACTTTGTATCTGTATGTATGCAGCACATCAATAAAATATAAACACCCGCCAGGTGTAGACCGACCACGATGAATGAGTGATGGGGGACTGATCGTCCACAGAGTGGGCAAGGGATTAGGGGCTGAAAGGTGGGAAAAGGGGATGAGTGTTGAGCCTAGGGGATAAGCCTAGGGGGCTTAGGCCTAGAATAATATTTTAATATTATTTCCAAAAAGAGCCATGTGCATATTATTTTATCCTAAGTTCCTGGCAAGGGAGGGAACGTGCCAAGGGGATGCACGCTATGGAACGCATGCAATTCCCAGGGTGACAAGTGTCAACCCTGGTGCATGAAAATATAATCGTCGAGATGAACCGTGTGAGGGGATCTTTCTCCATTCGGACCCTAACCTCTGAGCGTGGAACCGGTACGACATCTGTAAGAATACCCTGGTTCATCTTTGAAAGCCGTAAAGCCTGTGTTTGTTCTGCAAAATACGTGTACGCCCTCTGTTCTGAGAGACGAGAAGATTGTGTCCGTCTGAAAGACCAGTTCACTCTTTACCCGTTCGGAACCAGAGATTCTGTGTAATTTCTTGGGTGGATTGTTGTCACGCATTTCCAGAATCAACACCGTGAGACCTTGCCGCCGTTCCTGAGCTTGTGTGAGAAGCCCAAGTCTGTATTCCCGATTGACTGTGGTGGTCACGCAGTGCTGGTCTGCGTGCAGCATACTGGCCAGAGTAAGCCTGTGTTGAGCTTGTGTATGATCTCTCTCCAGGTGAGGGAGGTGGTTGATGTTGGAAGAGGCAGGTTATCAGGCCTGCGAGCAACTCTTTCCAGGTGGAAGAGTTTGTTGGGAAG
>SNQJ01S0046013.1:58025-70858 GCA_010110895.2 Picea sitchensis
CTGCGAGCAACTCTTTCCAGGTGGAAGAGTTTGTTGGGAAGTGTTTTCTTCCAGAGAGTGTCCAGCACCAGCTACGGGCTCTGAGACTTCCTGATCCGGCCTGTTGCCGAGACCTAGAGGGGGAGGTTAGCACCGATGGACTTTGCGTGTGAAGGTGTATACTCCCGGGCGGAACAGGCAAGTGGGGAATGAGGGTCTGGTAGTAGTGGGCGTAAGATGGCATCTCTGGGAAGAATCCTTCCAGATATTTCTGTTCTTTCTTCCCTGTAACCTCAGCCTAGCCTAGGATTCCTTGCCTTGGGGTGGAGCTCGGTCCCAGCTCGGGGGTGACCCACTGTTGAGCTGATGAACAATGTGGTCTAAGGCTGGGAGGTTCGTGGAAGGCCTGCACTTGGTTGGTGATTTTTACAGCTGTTAAAAGATAAGTATTTGAATTATGCTTTGATCATGTGGTGCATGACCATGTTGTTTATGTATCATGTTTTCCGCTGTGTAAATGAATTATTGTTAAAATCTCTGGAATGTTTAATTATAGCATTAACGAGATATGTTTTACTCTGGAATTTAAATGTGTTAATTGTGTTAAATGCATGTGGAGTATATATTGGACTGTATGTGTTTATTATTAAAAAGTGTGTACAAATTGGTATCTGAGCGCGAGTAAGCTCCGAACTGCGAAAAGGGTACACTACAATTAAGAAGGATGTTCTTTAAACTATGGACTTTGACCCCTGTAGGATATTTCATCTTGTAGCATCTTTGGGTGTTTTGAGAACTTATGATGTCCCCAAAGAGCAAGATCCAATTTGTTGCACAGTATAATTTTTGCAATTTGATAAGGTGGATCAAACAAATTGGGCTTTAATTTCCTCAAGAATGGCGCTACTACAGGTCTCCAGAATGCTCTTAAAATTTGCTCATATGTTGATTTGTAGGCTAGAAATAAAAATAAAGGGACAAGACAGACCTGAAAGGCGCAGAAGATAATTTTTCCACATAATGAACAACAAAAATCACCTCATACTCACATATAAATACTAGTAATCATGGGTTGACTCTATAACATTTCCCAACACAGGTCAACCATAAAATGAGTTGGCATGGGTTAGTCTTTCTGAATTTATTTTTCTTTTTAGTCTCGTAATAAGCACCTTCAGTGAGAGTCTAATAAGCCTTCAAATGGGATTCCAAAAGGATTTTGATGGCTGGAACCCATGTATAATATCCTCTTTGTGACTATTACTGGAATAGAAACCATCTCAAGCAAGGAAAACCCCAATACCATGCCTCCATTCATGTGCCCTCAAGGAGTATACAATGTCTTCTCAAAGTTCCTTCAATATTTCAGAATGTGCTCATAGTTTATGCAAGGAAAAACCTCCTCAATGACTTCTGTGTTTGGCTCAAGATCAATGAAAAAGTTCTTTGCTCCTCTACACTTACATTATAAAACAGGTAAGAGTAATTGTTTCAGATATGAAATGATTCCAATGCTTTAGCATAATGTGTAGTAAATGTACATAGTAGTCCTTCAAGAGTTGTTTGTGACCTAATGGGGCATTTGATTATCCTCATGTTGAAGAATGATTGTAACATCATCACAGGTCCCTATTTGAATTTCACCTTCCATCAATATCTTATGATTTATAGTAGCTAGAAACAACACAAACATAAGAATTACATGGGTGTCATAAGTCTTACAAAGATCGGGTTTCTTCTTTTTGTTCCCCTTTCTCTCGTCCTTGGCATATTTGGATATGTATGTTACCAAAACGTTGAGTCTGATTTCCAAGTCTGGAGTAACAAAACATTACTTGGAAAACCAATATCTACAATTTAAATCAAAACCAAATGCTATAACATCTACATAACACTCCATAGAACTATTTAGATATGTTTTATTCATAGACATGAAAATAAGCATTTTTATTTGTCTCATGGAGAAATTGATTGTGCATACTAATTGCTAGTTTCTCATAAAAATGAAGAAATAATTGCCACTTATTTTTACCTCCATCTCAATGATCTTCACATCGGTGCTGTAGTTTTTGCATGACCTATGGAACTTATAACATACTCAATAGCTACGGAAGTGAGACCCCCAATCTTCCTTGTAACTTACACCATCCTCCTCTGTTTGGATCCTTCTGGCAGGTCTGTGACAATAGATCTTAAAATTGAATAACCAACAAGACTCATGAAGTCATGAAATCAAGCATTTGAGATACAATAACAACTTCCATCTCCAGGAATTCAATACTAAACATGCTATAAATGCACCTTCACAAGGAACACACACTAGTGATGATAATGTTTCCACCCAATCCATCCACAAAGAGATTTGAAAAAATGAATAAATTCACCACTCTTAGTACTGTCAGATCAACTAACCTATAAAATTCAAATATCATCACAACAAACCATGGAAAAAAGTCTAAGCATCTTCATCAATTAATATGATATCACCCTTGTAAATTTGTTATCTATCCTCATACAAAATAGTGGATAACAATAACATTTGTTAGAAAACATAGTAGAGTTTTGTAAAAGGAATATATATGTAACATAAATTAACAACCAAAAAGTAAATTTGCATTCAAATAATCAGTGATATGGGGAGATATATATGACAAATTCTATTAGAAAAATTCTCTCTACAACTTATACAAATAATAGAGTAGACCACAAAGGACATCCCACCTCAAAATACTAAATATACAAATATTTATGATAATAAATAATTTATTTTTCCAAGTGAAAAATGAAAGCAAAGTGCAAAAATAGTACATGTTCCTGAGGAATGGGTTCAAATCATAAAACTGGAGAAAATTTTATCTAGAATACTAAAACAGAAGAATGAAGCATCCATGAATTCAAATGTAATGATGAGAAACAAACCCTAACTATGAAGAAGGCCAAGAGTAAGACAAGGAAAGGATAGGGAAAGGCCAAGGTGGTATAGAAAAAGACACATGTGATAGATATGACTATCATTTACACCTATTTTGCTATAAAATTGAATAAACTCACTAGACAAACAAATAAGTTATCTCTATTAAGTGAAATTGTAGAAATTCAAGGTTAACTAATGAAATATAAAGAATGGATGTATCCATTCCCATTGGCTATTAAACCATAAACAACTAGATCTAATGATACCTCACCTACATATAATAAGGAAGAACATTATTCAAGAATCCAACAAACTAAATTTGGGCTAAAATTGTTAATGTGAGGGCTTATATGGCAGCATGGAGAGAAAGTGATGAACCATTCTACAGAGAGTATGTACCAAAGTTATCTAGCCAATCTATTTGATATCAATAAGACAAATCATATATGACAATAGTTGTTGAATAATTATGATCTAAGAGAGATTAAATCATTTTGGAGTCCTCATCTCAAAGTCCTAGGATAGTTGAAGACTAATGTAGTGCAATTGGAAATACAAAAGCATATATTATAGGAGGAGTTGAATGTTTAATTAAGTTAGCTAAGTAGTCCAATACCTTTATTTGAAAACAAGCCAATAGATGTGGAGAATCTCATCTAGTTTAGTTTTAGTGTCTTCAAGGTCTTCCCACCTTAGGGATTCATTATGATATCCCATTGATTCAAGAATTTCCTTATTTTTTAATCTAATCATGTTTTAGGTGCTTCCCTCCCATCAATACCCTCTATATTTCCAATGGTGAATACCTCTACTAGGTGGTGATTTCATAAAAGTTTGTTAGGTTTATATGGAAACCTTAATCCCTTACCCAACATCCCTCCTAAGAGGATTACCATCTTTATGGGTTATGTCCTAATTACTCTCAAGCACAATTTGTTTGAGATTGCAAGTCTTTTGAATGCAAGTACATTGTTGTAGAATATGATGTCTAGCTATGTATCTTTTTATTTAGGCTTTGCATAATGCAATGCATGAATGGTTTTACCTTTGTGATAGACCCATGACTAGGAATGAAGATGAGTTTTATAGATACACAGTGTTTATTGTTGAGGGATATCTCTTTCAACATATATACACATATTTTGGAAGTTCAGAGAGTGCTCAAGGGTAACAATCAATTTTGTTAAAAGGCTATTAGTCTTGCCTAAAATCCTGCCAAAACAAATGTCAAGCCTTGAATGCTAAAATAAAATATGTATAGATGACATTTCCATTGTCTGAAACTATTTGTTGGGTATGGAATCTTGAGAGGGATTATATTAAGAATTTACACATCACAATACTTTCAAGGATTAATAGGTTGAATGACTTAGTGAAAAATGAGAAAAGTGGAATTCAACACCACTTGTTGTTATCTCTTTGAAGAGTTTTGGTGAGGACATTTAACATATCCCCATAACATGTTAAAAACAAAATTAATGATGAGGATGTAGCATCCCATAGGAAGTTAAGTAGGCATTATCCCAACTGTTCCCAGTGCTTAAAACGCAGAAGAGGAAAGCATGTCGTCCTTGTTTTCTTGAATATCAATGAAGGAAGAATATTCCAATGCATGTTATTAACATATATATCATCAAGTGGGTGAGTTTTGGGTTTTTCTAGAGTTTTTTATGAGCACATGACCTGAATAAATGACATGCGGAAGAAACCAACATAGGATTACAATCAAAACTAATTGTTGTAATATTATAGCAGCACTCAAACATCAGGGAAATTCCATCATATTTTGAAATATGATATAACAGAACAACAATAGAGGATACTCCATAAATCTCAACAATAGACTCTAATTGTTCATCAATTGAGGTTTTAATTGAATCACATAACCTACACTTAGTTTTTTCTGGCACACTATTTGTTAAATAGCTGAATTTTCCATTAGGTCCACCATCCAGATACAACACTTCTACTTCCTATTTTGCATAAATATATAGTTCAATGTAGCAAGTCCCATTCACAAGGATTTTAGGCTAGATAAATGAAATCAAAAGCCTCTCCCTGGAATATATTCCATAGTCATTCATCATGTTGTTTAGTTGCCCGATGTCTATCACCGACACAAACTTGAGGAAATTACAATCAATAAAAAGTATTTAAAGAAAAAAACATATTTGTAGATTTAGATGCCAAACACATCTTCCAAAGACACTCTTTCAAATACATAAAATAATTATAAAAATATGAATTAGCAAACAAAATAATACAAATACAGAAACATCAATTCAATACCAAGGCAAAGTTCAAAATTTGTTAGAGTATTGGTGGGACTAATACAGGGCATAGGAACCCGTTTCCAAGACATATTAGGTGTGGGTGGTAAGTGAATGCAATGGAAACAACCTAAATATAAAATGACACAATTAATTGGCATTCCATATTCATCCTCCAATGTCTTCATTGTTCATCCCATTTATCCTCAATGGGTCACAATAGGTCCTAAGATGATTGGAAAACAATGGAACATGGCATTTCTGGGTTGGATTTGGTAGGGACCTCCTTCCAACAGATAATAATTTTTGGATGATTATAAGGAAAAAGTGTAATACTTGTATTCAATGCATCAATTGACACCCAAAGGGTCAGTAATTGGATACACAAGTTGAACATATATTTCAAATTTAAATCAACCTGTCCAAGTAAATGTCAATAAGACTTGAATTGCATCACTGAAACTTAATCATATTGCATCCATTCTTGGTATTAGTAACATTGTATGGTGTTTCATGAATAACTCCTGCAAAATTGTAACAATCCATGTGAAACTATTCCAAAAGGTGGATGTCAAGACAATTGTTAAGTAATTTTCTAGAGACGAAAAAAAATACTTGCAACAGCACCAGTGTTATCATACAACTTCATTCCATTCATATACATAACAATAATGTTAGGTGCATCCTAAATTGAAGGTGATTACTTGAAAACAAAAATAAATCAAGCATAAGACAACATACATATTTATTGAATTTTATTGTAGACAAACAAAAATAAGTCAAGAAGAAGACATGTTGCAGATTGTTTCAGGAAAATATTTGTTCTCATAAATGCAGAAGAAAGGGGATCCGGTATTTGGTGCACAACCATGTCACTATCTCAAAATATCATGAAATCACCAAGAAATTAAACCCCTAAAATCAAATGACTAAAAAGCAAAGGAGGTGATCACATATACTTTGTGGATTGCATAATCCTTTTGGTCCTTGTATTGAAATGCAAGGGAGAAAATGAAAACATAGAAAATATGTAGATGAGTACACTAAATTTAGAGATTCATTGAAATAAAGACAAGAAAGGTGAATGATCATAATGACAACTACTATCAGCCTGAAATTAAAATAAATTAAAAGGTCGGTTAGGAAAATCACTCCAAATCCAAGTTGAGTTGAGTTATTTCACTTCAAGAGAATACTATATTTTTTTTACGCATTCTGAATTTACCAACAGGCTAGAAACCAATGCTCCACCAAGTTTCCAGTGCATGGGGATGCAGGGATGCAAAGACATGTACCTAGTATAGAGACCACCCAAAATTTCATGGAACAACAGGGTACATCAAACGTATACCCTAACATAGGGGAACCCACACCAAGTAGAAAAACACAATAGATAGGATTATGATTTTTTTTTATCAATCGTTAGTGATTAATAACAAAAAATGAATCAAAAATAGGTTACATGTGAAAAAACATACCTAAATTATCATTTGTAAAAGAAACAACATCCCATGGGCTTGCAACATACCATCTCCAACAATTTGCAGGTTGATTTTATGGACATCAAAAAAAATGTAATTGGCCAGAGAGACTATTCCGAGTGTCTTCACCAATTCACAGATATTGAATCTTGTTTCATATTGTTTACAACTTCATCACCCTCTTCCCTACTGATTTGATTTGAAAAAAATATACATTTTCGTGCCCATTTACATATACATGGGTGAAACCAATCCTACAAATCCTTGATTCGAGCAGATATGGGTGAAATATTTTCCCTAAATCCTTGATTCCAGGTTATGTAGGGCGATTCACTCACCCAAAAAATTGGATTCCAAAAAATCAAGGCAAAATGGAAATTTTGTCATGAAATCGAGATGGCGAACTCTCTTTGCACCCAATTTTATTATTTTCTTTATGGGACGAACAATCTATCATTTATATAGTTTGGTTTAATATTTGGGATAAAATTTTAAATTTTCTTAAAAACTACTTTAACAAAAATTCACCCCTTAAAAAATTTAAACCTTTAAATTTCGCCCATGAGCGAAATTTCTCCCCTAAAATCATCTATGAAACAAATACAATGGAACATGTACAAGTAGCAAGCTCCTATCAAGCTTTTCTAGAAGGGTCCAAGAAGAATGTGCCCAAGCAAGTGTGCCCTCTCTCCTTTGTTTCCTCTTCCACTAAACTGATGCACCCTTGATACTCCTTTGACCGATGAAGAAAACCCTGCATATAAACAAGCAGTTGTATGTTTCCTCGAAACTGAATCTCTCGTATCTATAATAGCTCAAGAACTGATAGTGCCTGCTAAGCTTTCACCCTCCACCAAGAAAGAACTCTCTCCACAAAATAATGAGGGTCTAAGCCTCCATGCTCCCTCCATGAATGTAGGCACCCAATATTCCCTCACACAATTCTTCCATTCTGCTCTCCAAACTCTCCAAGTGAACAAATGAGTGAATGATCCTCCAAGTTCCCTATGCACCCCTCTTGAACCATATATAAGGAAACATAAAAATGAATGGCCTAGATCACTCCAAGACACCTCTAATCAATGGGTGAGATCATCTCAAAATAATTTCTTTTAGAAACCCACTTTGAGTTAAGTTTCCTAAGTTCACTTGATGTCCCTCAATTCACCCACTTAGTGAATTAATTGTCACATTTTCCTTAAGTGACAAATTCCACCTTTTTAACTTAGGATAAATTTAATGTGGAATTAGACATAAAGTACAAGGTACATAGTCACAAATATTTCCCTCTTATGGTTAGAGACTCACAACTACAAGGGGACCACTTCCCAAGGTACACCAAAACTCAACACAAATATGTTGTCTCTTGGATGTTGTGCTCTCTTCCATCAATATAAACCCGGGAAACACAAAGGTAGCAATCAATTATCTAAGACTTTGTTGCAATTAAAAAATAGGGGATATGTCAACACATAAACATATGATGAGAAGAGTTGCAGTAGATAAATAAGGCCCAAATTTTAGTAATGGACATAATGAGAAATAAGTACTCTGGTACATAGAATTTAATGTTTTGTATGTTGGGGTGTGCATAATTAGATCTAAATAAATTTGAATCCGACAATGAAAACCCAACATACAGAGAATTCTCTAGTGTTTGTCCCCCCCGCAAAAAAAAATGCATTTTCATTGTAAGTTGTCTCTCTTAATCAAGTTATAGTCTCAAAGTAGTTCATAGATTAAAATTATTTCTTGTGTATTGATAGTCAACTTTAATAACATGCATAAGAAGTTTATTGTCAAGGATTGCAATTTTTCTTCATATGTAAAATACCCACACTTTAAATTTAAATAAAATTACATATTCCTTCTCATTTAATATCAAGCTTGTTAGGTTTCCACTCTCTAAATAGTTGTGTGCAGAGCAAGCTAATACTTCATAATTCATTCGCTTATATTCAATGAGTGGCAAAGTGAAAAAATAATGTAAAGTATGCTTGTTAAAAATACAAGTACTTGTGCATTACATTAATGAGGTATCAAATAAATCCATGACAGTTTATAGAAAACTTGAACATAACAATTGGTTATTAGGACAAGAAGACTCGTTTATTTATTTATCATAAATTATGCACCAAAATTTTATTTGAGATGCAAAGCACAAGGATCAATGTAAATATAGTGAATTTGGAACATTAAAGTGCATGTGATGATATGTAATCAAACTATGACATACTTTTTAAAATATCCAATTATGAAATATATTATTTAAAACATTTATGAAATATATTATTTAAAACATTTGATCAATGGCCATATTTCATTATTACCACCATATTTATGCCATGAATAAAATGAAACATCAATGTTGTAGCATGTCGATATGACATACTTTTTAAAACATCCAATTATGAAATATATTATTTAAAACATTTGATCAATGGCCATATTTCATAATTACCACCATATTTATGCCATGAATAAAATGAAACATCAATGTTGTAGCATGTCGAGTATATCAACATGAAATGAAATAGAAATTTCAACTATAACCCAATGGAATGTCAAAGTAATGTACCAACAAATTTAAAACATATATTCTTTGTCTTTATAGGTATGGCAACCCACCTAACTATTTCACCCTTTAGTACTAAAGGAAATATGCTATATAATTTACTTGCAAACTTCTAATAAATAAGCTAAAGTTAAATTAACAAGGATAAATCCTTGTGATAAAATGTATTGATGACGTCAACTAAAAATATTTCGTTCAGTGAACCTTCAAGGTTTTGCAAATGCCAAAGCAATTCTTCTTTGTTTCTTTATGTTATCCTTCTCAAGATATGTAATAATACCATAAATGTGAAAAAATATTAACATGAATCAATATCATATCTAAAGTCAAATTTAAAAATTCTTACCAGCCCTTAAGAACCATTACACAATAACACATAACCTTATACATAGTTGGCATAATAAGGTACATCTCTTAGTCATTTTGATTTTGATGCAGTACTAGTTGGATTGATTTGTTTTTGAGGGTTTTACAACTTCTTAATTGTGATGTTTGCACTCTATGATTTATCTAAACTAATAAATAAATACAATGTCAACAATGTGTGACAAAATATCTCATTGATAATGACAACCCAACTACACTGCACTTGGTAAACAATTTGGTTTCAATTCGTTTGATTTTGTTTTTTGCTAGTTTAAAGTATAACTTACAACATTCATTAAATATGTTTGAAACATAGTATATCAGTTCATGCTACAACAAAGTGAACGATTTTCATAAGGTTTCCATCAAATTCTATCATGTATGAAGGTATGGGATTGACATTTTTCATCATGAGAAAATGAGCTTGCACCATTCAAAAGTAATTTAGTTATGTTATTATAAAGGAAAACCCAACACATTTACAAAAACAACTGTATGAGAGCACAACATTATAGTGACAACCATTCAACATTAAAATGAAGTATATCAAAAGTTCAACAATGACTATCTATTAGTGAGGTTTCAAACCATTTATTCTTAAGTAATAGTAAAATGTACAAGTGGCCATCAAAAGAAAAAGGACTAAGCGATATTTCTAAAGGAATATGAATAGAAACAATGAAGAAGAGTGTCAACTTACCTAAGACATGTAGTGGCCAAACAAGAAAACATTAGAATGACACATATAAAATCATAAGTTTAGATTTTTTTTTGAAAAAAAATCGGAACTTGTGATAGTTTGGGTTTTCCTAATACCTCGCACATCTTTACACCATACGATGAGCATTGCAACTCATTTTTAGATCGTTCTTAGGGTATTTTACTTCAACCATCTCTATAAATGGGATCGATACTATATCTAATTAAACGAATTGCTACTGTTTTGCAATCTAGGTATATTAAATGCTATCATGAGGGTTTGAAAAAAATGAAGTTAAAATGCCCCTCTAATTATGATTTCATTAACATTTTTTGTATGGTTATAAAAATTAATCATAAAGATATACTAGAAATTTATAAATTTAATGGTTTCATATTATGTGAAAAAACCAAAAATATTGTATAACTAAATCATGGATATAATTGATACATATTTGTTTTTCTACAACATGGATAGCAATGTTCGGTTGATGTATTCCTATATGATGACATAACTCATGAATAAGAATATATATACTATCAGTTAATGTGAATATAAATTCGTAGGATGACCCAAACAAATTTTACTGGCCAACTAAGCACAATATTGAACATTTATAACCACTTCAAAAATTCCAATGTAATTTGCATAAGGGAAAAAACTAGTAGATTTGAGACCCATTATTAATAAAGTAAAAATACAACTGTTCTCTAAGTCCTTGGTCAGTTTAAAATCAAAATGTGAATAAAGAACTTAGGCACTTAATGTTACTAACCTAAAAGGACATCATGTATTCTTATATGGAAAAATATTTAATACAACCTATTTCCAAGGACAGATCCTTCATCTAGATAACAAGATAAATAACAAAGTCTTGACGGCAAGTAACCACATTAATGTAGCAGTAAAAATGAAGAATAAGCTAGTATCGGAACTTACCTATGGAATTTTTTGATCAAGGAGGATCCGAGAGTGCTCATAGAGGTCCAGAAAGATCTGGAGCATCCATAGAGGTCCAAAATGGTTCAATAATGCTCAAAATTTTACCATCCCAAATTCTCTTGAAAACACCATCAATGTGTAGAGCTTGGCAATATATTTCCAACAGTGCAAATTTCACCTTGAACGAAGTTTGTATGCAAAAGTTATGAGTAACCAAAGTTCAGTCAAAGCTAGTATAAAGTCAAAGGTAAAAGTCAAAGATGATGTCAGCGTGACATGTGATGACGTCAATAGCGTGACATGTGTCACCACTACAAGGGTGACACATGACACATGATTATTTGTAGCTGACTGAGAAAGGTACCATTCAAGTGGCCCAATTACAGGTTGATAAGTGGCAAGGTTGAGCCAATGAGAGGCCACCATGTGGTGACCTCCCATTGGATTATAATGGTTAGATTTATGTAAAATATATGGAGTCAATGGAGGTCGAACCCATGACCTTCATAACTTCCCAAAGAATTAACATATCCTCCACTACCAATGCTCCATACAAGGAGACTCAATATATCAATGGCAAGTAATATATTTGAATTATTGTTAAATTTCAATTTGGTGGCTAAAGGGTCGAGGGCTTAATCCCTTGACCCTAGCCCATGGTTATCAAGCTATTGCATACGACCAACACCACAGTTGGCACGGAGTTTAGCAAATATGTTCCGCCATAACCATATTATATATGGTTGTAACAAACCACATAAAAACAAACCACATAATATGCCAAGGGTCGCGGAGAATAGAACCCTTGACCTACCACTTTATATGCCATAGTTCTAACCAATAAACCATACATATGGTTTGTTAAAACAAACCAACTAACCTATAGTTAAATACTACCATGAAATTTGGGATTTGGTTAAGGGTCTGCGCCCTATTTAGTCGACACACGAACTGAGGCTAGGACACCATTAATGTAAAGTTTAGTCTCGTAATGTGTTCCCAAGGGTACCAAAGTTGTGAGGATACACTGTAAAGCATGCCAAATGGTACCTTGATGAAATTTCAAGAATTTTATACTCATTTTGCATGATTTTTCTCTAGGAATCCAATGGTGCACTTCGTTTTTGCATTTCAACAACATGTAATAAGGTCATTGTAAAACAAAAGTATTCGAACATTAATAAAATAAGGTCTCTATTGGAAGTGGACATGGAGAGGTATCCCAAATTGGGTGAACACCGCTTTTTCCAACTTGTGTATGTGATTTCATTGTTGTTTTTGTAAATGTGTTGAACCTGCACAGAATAGATCTAGTTAGAAAATAATACACACATTTACAGAGAGAAATTGAGAAAGAAGAAAAAGGAGAGAGAATGGAAAGAATTCGCATTAACTGTATTTCACACATAAAGAGTAAATAATTTACAATAGATATAGGATACATGAGTAACTAATAAGCCATAGTGGTGGTCTAGATTAATCTGGACACAGACCAGTAGTTACAAGAGTAAACTACCACCTAGTCTAGTCTCTCAGGCAGTTACGGGAGTGAACTGCCACCTAGCTGAGTTAACTAGTCAACTAGTCTTCAGTTAACTAACTGAAC